>JBBMKD010000217.1:390412-415002 GCA_037834095.1 Argya squamiceps
GTGAACAGTTTGTGGTATGAGAAGGGGTTGGTTTTCATTTTTCATTTGTTTTTTTTTCCTTAGTGTGTGTTAATAAAGCTGTTTGTTTACTTCAAGTTGGGCCAGTTGGTGCCTTTTTCTCCCGAAAATCCTATCTCCCAGAGAGTAAACCACTACACTTGATTTGGCGAATGTGAAACCACGACATGAATAAATGTTCAAAAGTATGGAGGAAAGTGTCTAGGGAATAGGCTGTTCTGAAACTTCTGTAAAATTTAATAAATGACACAGTTTGAGAAGGACTTATGGATGGCATCTGGTCTGGCTCACCACCCAGATTTTCTGCATTTATGAAATGTAAACTATTGTACAGCTTATACAGATTTACTAATTTCTAGAGTCAATTTATTCTTACATCCAAACCATCCTTCCCATCCTGCATGTGTGCAGCTGCTGTCTCCTTTCTCAGTGACAGTGGCTGATAGAACTGCCTTGGCTGCTATTCCCCTCTAAGCATCCAACCAACCGTCTCCTGGGGTTCAGACTTGCTCTCTACTGTTCTTTTTTTGGAAAACAAACTCTGGGTTTGTTTTGTTGCTTTCTTAATTCATATTTATAGCCAGATGGGGAGGGGGTGTGAGTGCAATTTTTAAGTTATTTCAAGCATGAAATGGGAAATAATTGAGAAGTTGAAATATTTTTTTCACTCTTTCTAGTGAAAAGATCAGTTTTGTTAGAGAGCTGATTCTATTTAAAAAAAAAAATTAAAAATTATATTGAAAGAAAATATACAGACTTGGAAGACAAAATCCCAGTATATTTAGTCAAAAACCTATTTTGACACAAATGAAACAGAAGTGTACAATGTCCAGGACAAAAGTTGCTTTTCAGGTTTAATGACCAAGCTGAGCTTAACTTCTTATTATGTACTAATACAGCAAGAAATAGTTCAGTAAGTAAAAGTATGTGGGACAGGGTGAAGTTCACACTTGCTGTGGAGGGAATGTGAGAGATTAGAACACTGGTAGAGGTGGATGAACAAAGCCAATAAATTATAGGTCTGACCCAACATCATTACTCTTTTCTTTTCACAAAGGGAAAAATTAGAGGAAGAATTATAAACTCTTCTGGCCAAGAGCACAACATTAACAACTTGAATATCAGCAAAAAAAAAAGAGAAAGACTCACACTAGTCTCTCTGGAACACTTGTAATTTATCACTTGAGATTGTGTTTATTACATAAAATAAAATAAACATAATAAGATGCTCTTGAAGTAAATGAAATCAATTAGTTAAAGTACATCCACATTTAGATAGTGATTTATGAAATTTTGTCAAGCTTTCAATATCTCCTATACAGAATATGGTATGTATTTTTGGACAGTAGTAAAACAGATCTGATTGGACTCTGCAGGTTTTTTATGAAGATCTCAAATTAAGCACCTGGAATGATGAGGGCAAAGTGCTGTCTGTGAGTTTGGGTTTAGAGGCACAGTAATATCCTGGCCTCTTGGGCTGCCTGCATTGTTGGCAATAAACACTTGAGAGCTAATCCAGGTCACGTCTTCATTGCCAGTAAAGCAAAATCCTGGTGCTCTGTTTCAGTGTAAAATGTCTGTAAATTAGGGAAATGCCATATACTATTTGCAGAGCTTTTTGAAAACCTGCTTAGAGTTTACCCCTTGTTTGTGCTGACATGCAATTCAGCACTTTTTCCTAGGTTTGGGGGGCATCAGGTGCATTTGGACACAAAAAGGGAATTCTAATCTATGTACAGAGTGTATGGGAATGAATTGAGAAAGAAAATATGGGAGGGGTCAGGTTCATGTCTTTAATGCATCATGCTTATCTCTGTGATATGGAAATACACAAAATGAGTTCCACAGCTGTCTGCATTTCCTTCCAAAGAACAGATGTGGATCCTGACTCTTGCCCCCACATTTTATCGTCATGTATGGGGGACAATTCCAGGGAGACAGAGTGGCTAGCTCAGCATTATTTGCCAATTCTTGTACCATGATATGTTGGAATTAGAAGCAGAGTATCTTCACTAATGCAGTAATTACTCCAGTCCTTATTCTGTGTCTCTTCCATAGCTTTTGTGGGGATCAGAAGAGCCCCTTTTCCTTGCTGCTCTGAAAATTGTCTATTTTTATTGGTGGCATATGTGCCTCACAGCAGTGAAGGAAGTGTGCTGCAGCAGTGAGTTTTGGAGAACCACTCACTCCTTGGCTTCTGGGGCTTCCTGCAGAGCCAGTCAGCCCTCAGTGGCTCCACTGTGGAGCTTCAGCCCCTCTCTGCTCCAGCAGGTGCAAACTTGGGGTTTGCCAGTGTTTAATAGCAGGGTCAGTTGTGGAACTACTGACCTTCTTCCTAGGAAAGCCTGGAAAACACTGCCAGGGATTTTGTAGAAGTGCTTTTGTAATGTTGGTTAGAGGTTGGTTAAGTATAGGGTGAGACATTGTTCATGAAAGGAAAGGGAGAATCTGATAAACAGGTCAGGAAGAAGTCATAGTTTTTAAGACATTTTTGCTCAGTGAAGAAGTGTGCTCCTATTTAAGCCTTTTAAAACAGAACTAAGAAACCTCACAAGACACTTAAATTCTATTTGCTTGGGTAACTGTTTGTTACATTTTTTCTTCTATAAACTTAAAAATGCAAGTCATTAAATTTGAGATCTTAAAATGAAGGAAAAAAAGGTTTCTGCATTTGATTATATAAATGCTGTCCGCTACACAAATACTGTAGGCAATGTTGGTTTTCATAAAAATAAGTCTACCCAAACATATGGAGACTGTGTAACAACAGGCAAAATTTTGACCTCAAAAAGAATGCTAATTAATAATGTGTTAAAAATCATACTTTGGATTACACTTGCTGGTCTGAACTGTTAAAAATTATTACTGGCTGTAGGCATGAGGGTTTTCTCTTTTATAAACCAACACCTGTTTGGTTTTCATGTCTATGTAGGCCTATTAGAGTCCATTCTGGTTTTCCTTTCTAGCCTTTTGGAATGGAAATCTCCCTCAAGTGTCTGTGCTAGTTCAGTATTGATCATAGGGATTTGAGGATCAGAAATCTTAAGAGTAAAATTTGAGGTGTGTGCAATTGTTTAGTTACTGGTAATGCTGAGGGAAGTGAAGGTGAAGAATTTAGCATAAAGCAGATGGGAAAACCTTGTGTGTGTATGGCTCTTCAGAGAAATATGTGCTATTTCTGCAGTTATACATCATATGAAAAGCTCTGTATTGTGGTAATTTGTAAACAAGGTATTGTTTTTTCAAGCAATTAAATATTGGTATCTGAACTCTGATTTAATGTTTGTTTCTCTGCAGCATCATGTTACAGTTACTAAAGGGTGTTAAAATTGGGGGAGAAAATACACTTGTGAAAATTCAGTGTAAATTAACTTTCTTTGCAGTATTCCTCCCATGTGTGAATGCTACACAGAAAACACAAATAGAAGTTTCCAGACATTACTTTGGTTTTGTTTGTCTAACCCTGGACAGGAGGCATTACTGCATATGCTGAGATACCAACAGTGGGACCCTGTCCATTTTGATGGTGCTTTGTTATTTTAAGTGTGCTAAGAACCATGTTACTGTAGATTCTTATTTATTCATGAGGTCTGTCTTTAAAGGATAGATCTTGGGGAAAAGATCCTGTCCTCTCTTGAAAGTTTTAGTATCTTCATCATGTTTACACATTCAAACAACCATTTTGGTTATTCCTTTAGACTTAGTGTGTTGTTGAATGCTGATTTGAGTAAACCTTTTCATAACAAGCTGTTTATGTGTCTTTATAACCACTTGCTGTTTCTTTCATATGTGGCAAGAATATTTTCAGTGTAGTATGATGACATTTCACAGTCCAAAAGAATTGCTTTGAGAGGTAGCTTTCATAAGATTCTTAATCAAGTGAAAAGATTGAGCACAAGCAAAGAAATCTATTAAGCTCCTTATTTTAATCCATCCTAAATCATTTAAATGTATGTATATTTGCATATGAAAGCTGCTGTATTATCATTGCAGTAGAATTGTTGATATAAATAATGCCAGTCACTGTCGCACTTCTATTTTGTTTTTAGCTGGAGAAGCCTCTCTGGAGAAACACCAATTCCTATTTAATTGCCTCAGAATTTTAATGATGGAGATGAACCCATTAATGAATCATGTGCTGCTGTGAAGTAGTGATAGGCTTGCTGAAGTGCCATGTAGTCCAAATTTGGCATCTTAGGAAACAAGTTGACTGTTCCCAGAATAGTGGCTGTGTCTATAAATAAAGTGTCTCCTTGCTTGTGTTGAAAGCCTTTGTTTTTTGGAGACCACAATGCCATTCCCATACTCCTGTATTCCCATGTGGGGGAATAACTGTAGCACAGGTTTTGCCACTGTGACCATGAGAAGGCTGGTGCTGCTGTCAGATGTGTTAAGGAGGTGGGAGGACAGAGGGGTAGGAGCTGAGGATTTGCCACTCTGAGTGGATAGACCATCCAGCTGTTCTCAAGGAGATGCAGTGACACCTCAGTTTGGACAGAAGGATGGGAAGCTGCCAATGGATGGAGGATCATGAATTGCTCCCAGAGGTGCTGCAGCTGAATGAGGCTTTAGAGATGGGTCTGAAGAGAGGAAGAAAGGAGGGAAGGGCAGCACCTGGCTGGAATGAGGAATTATTATCAAAGAACAATTTAAAGAAGGAAAAATGTGGAAGCTTTGAGAGTATCCTAGTTTTTACAGTGCCTTTTCCCAAATATGGGAAATTGAGAGAATGCGACATAACCTTCATATTTTGCTTTAAATCTATATTTACAAAGTGCAGACCAGAAAATAAAATCTCCTGCATAACAGCTGTGTAATTGTCTCTGTCAGCTGTAGAGAAGTGCTGTTGTTTATTTTGTTCTGTTAGATCTTGCCAAAGATCATTGATAAAGAACTGGTTTACGTTGCTCATTTTATGTAGTTAATTTCAATTTCTTGATTTGCCCGTGTGAGCAAAGATTTATCTCACCAACTCATGGTTAGATGGAACTCTGAACTCAGTGGCTTTCCTGTTTTTTCAGGAAGATGTGAGGGAGAGGACAAGGATTTGCAGCTGATGGCACAGTAGAACTGGGCCTTTAGTCAGTATGGTTTCTTCAGACACCAATGCCTTGTGAGTACTCTCTGCTGATGCTCTTCAGGACATCACAGAGGAGGAAATCAATCAGCCTATGAATTTGGAGGAGCTTTAAGAGGGATCTCTTTCCCTTGATGACCAGGTTGCCCCTTCAAAACCTGGCAGCTCCACAGCAGAGCAATCCATGAAAGTCCAGGGAGGGGCAGCTGTACAAGTCCTACTGAGAACTCTACATCTGACCTAACTTTTTAAAGAGAGAGTGAAAAGTCAAGAGGAGGAAGGGAACTCTTTAAAATCATTGTCCCAGAGCAGCTCTCCAAATATTCTTTCTCTACCTTCCTGGAAGATTTTTTAATGTAAATATGGTGCTGAACTAAATGAGCGAGTCCTTGGGTAAAGCTACTCATCTTTTCCTTTTTTCTAATGTGGCTGTAGAAGTCTTAGAAAAAAGAGTCAAAAATTGCTTTAAAAAGTCTCTGCACTCAAACTGAAACCTAGCATGTACTAAGAGACAAAAAAAAGGCATTAAATAAGACGTAAAATGGAAAGACTCCCCATTTTAATTATATTAAATGATTGTAGGGGAAACTGAGGATATAAAGGATCATCCTTGGTCCAGGAAGCAATTAGGGAGTATTTTAATGCCTCATTAGCCTCTGTTTTTACTGCTGGCAGCTTGAATTGATTGGAGAATAGAGAAGCTTGGTTTGCTGACTTTTGCAGCTCACCAAAACTGAAAGCATTATTTGTTTGCTCTGATGTTCCTACTTATGGGCATTGTCAGGTTAAAGGCTCCCTCTCTCCCTGTGTGAGACCTCTTCAGGTCCCGTTCTAACAGAGTCTGCAGTGCAAGCTGTGCCTTTGCAGAGAGCTCCAGTTCGGTGAGGTTGGGCTGGGATGGCCAGGATTTACTGACCCTGGATCCTGAGGATGTGGTGGTCAGTGAGATGCCTACAAAGAGAAGGCCACCTGTCACTAGATGGACATGAAAGGAAGGACACTCACACAGTCAGTGTCAGAGCAAAAAGAGAGAGCTTTATTTTCTCAACCTCAATTTATAGAGGTTTTGGACAATGACCAAGGATTGGAGGATGAGGTTGCCACCTCTCCAACCCTGCTGGTCAAACTAGAAGTCCATCAATTCTCCCTCCTCCATAGAGGCATGTAAACATCACTTCTGTTTACCTAAAAGTCCACTACAGAAATGCAAACATCAGAAGTCTGAAAAAGATCAGGGTGACAGCCACCCAGCTCTGCAGAGACCTCTACAGAGGCACTACTGTCCGCACCTTTGATAGCATAGGGTTAAAATGTTTCTAAAAGTCATGGAAATTGTATACAATAGATTCAGGGAGGTGGAAAGAAAGGTTGGGCCTGGATAGGCCTGGGAAAGGGAACCAATTTTACGTAGGCCCTGGAAACAAAGGTTAGGTTTTGTCTTTACTAGATCATGTGAAACTGCACCTGCATAATCATCATATGATAAATGATATGATTGTTAAATATAATGATTGTTTGGTACTTGAATATGATTATTGTTTAAGAATCATGAGAAACAATGTTTGGGGGGCCTGATGAAATCTACAAGAATTCATACAATAAAACAATATGGGTTTAATAATTAATATATAGTTATATAAAGAAAGGGTATAAAAACATGTCCATCTCGAATCCATGTTGGAGTCAGATTTGGGTTTGTACCCTGTACCCCTGATTCCCAGAGCTCTTCAACAAAAACACCTGCATAGAATCATTCTGTGATTATGTGTTTCAATGCTAACACCTTCAAGGGATAAAACAGCTTGGCAGCTCTCAGCTGCTGGTCTGGGGTGCTGAGGTTTTATATCATATTGCCTTTGGGAACAGCACACATTCTTTTCCTGCTTGATATAGTGTCTTGAAATTTGTCTACTTCACCCAAAGTCCATGATTTCAATGCTGGGGAGGTACTAATTTAAAAACTTGGCAAAAAGCAAACAAACAAAAAACCCTCAAACAAAACCAACTACTGCAAATCAGTTGTTACAGCAGCTCCCTGAGGAATGTTATTGCCAGTTCTGTTCTTCATTTTTTTAGGTTCTCTTGTATTCATCAAGAGGAAAGAAATTGAACTGATCACACCCAGGGTTTCTTTTATTTGTGTGGGGGGTTGTTTATTTGTTTCTTTTTAACCTCGGTAATACTTTTTTCCTTGGCTGTGTGCATCTTTCTAGATTGACTGTTATAGACTGATCTGCAGAGGGCCTCAGTAGTGTGCTTTATCTGTCTAAATTTCCATCATAAAAATTCGTTTTGGTTTCTAGTTGCTGGTACTTCCTACAGTGGGAATAAAGATCAGTGCTCACTGCTAAATTGTGCATATTAGATTTTCCTTTGTGATGGAGCTAGGTGTTGCATTTTTGAGAGCGGTCATCCTAGATGGAACTAAATAGCATGGAATTTGAAACGTATCTTAAATATTTTGTCTTCAATTAAGCATATCATTTTACAAATTATGTTTTTTATTTCCAGCCTCTGCATGTTCATAATTCCTTTGGTGATGGTTGAATTATTTTAGCAATTACTTCCTTTTCTATTGAGTAGCTGAGCAATTAGTAGAACAATCATTCAGGTAGTTACTTTGTTGATTAAGAGCAATCTTGATCGTGAAAATCATTATATGCTAACAAATCAAATTGTGAGAGCTTTTCTGGTACAGAACCGGTTCACTACACTAAATGGATTATATGATGAGATGGATTGAATCTGTGTCATCAACAGATGGGTCATTTCTGTATCCCCAAATATATTTTGAAAATATATTTCAAATTGTATGTTGTCTTATTTATTTACACTGAGGCTAGAGGTAAGAAATTAGGCATCTGTTTGTTCTTATTTGAAGTAGACACATCAGTGAGTACTGCAGCGGTTGAGCTGTCCTCCACATTTGGTAACATCTCATCCTCCCTACATTTCTTGAAAAGGAAGCATTTGTGAAAATTGATAATTGCACAACAATATTTTCATATTTTATATAGATTTTTATGTGCATCTCTTAAATGTCTGGGTATATGTACATGAAGTATTATTTGCTGAAGAAGGCCTAGTTCCAACAGGCTGCAGTTGGAAGCAGTGCACACAGCACCTGGAACTTGCAGAGCTGTACCAGCCCCACTTGTGCATTGTGCACCACAGAGATGGATCCTGCCATCTGCTTTCCCTGGTCTGCTGGGGCAGCAGCTGTGCCACAGAATTTTTTGTGTCTCAGAATGTTTTTGACTCAGGTCAGTTATAAAGAGGAGGCAAACTCCTCGAGCTGGGCAGCCTTGTCATTTTCTGTCATTAAAAACTCTTACACCACAACTTTTACACTCTGCTCTGTAGAGCAAGACTGCTGAGTGCTGAAAGTGCTGAGCTTGTGATGCCCATGCAGTACCTCATGCAGACTTAGCCCAGTGGTTTCTGTGAGAGAATTGCTCAGAAACTAGTAGATGAGAATTTCTGACTCTCAGACCTGTACCCTTGATTGAGTAGAGCTCTTCAATACCAGCTTAAGTGATTCAGAGCATGAGGACTTGAGTTCAGAAAGGCAGGGAATTTTTACAGTGGCACAGTGGTACCTTTCTGTCCTTGGGCTTGCACTGTGCTTAGAGGAAGATCAAAGCATTATTTCTGCCTTTCAAGTATACTTAAAAAATGGAAAAAAAGTAGCTACTGACATTTGTCACCCCTATGCCCCATGTGCATGATCTGATTGAGGGTGTGGACCCCTCTGTGATACAATAGACTTAGCTTTGCAAAGCCCTCACTGGCCATGAAGTTTATATGCTGTCTCCTGGCTTTCTCATAGCTGCTTTGGAGAAAACTTGAGGTTATTCTGTGATTTTTAAGAATCATCCAACTTGCCCCCTTAGGCATTTTAGACATCATGTATTTGAAAGCTTGCTTGTGGGTGGCCTTTGAAAATGCTGTAGTTAATGTATCACAGACATCATTTGTATCATGAGTATTACAGGAGCATGGTCATGGTATGAGAATATAGTTCTTGGAAAGAGATTTTGTCTTGTGACTGCTTTTGTGACTTATTGTGGGTCTTGACAATCTTCATGTTGACTGCCTGCCTCAGCCTATCATCAGCTATCATGTCCTCCCTGTTTACATTTTCTCTTGAAACCTTTAATGGGTGTAAAATCCCAAATAGCATTCCATCCGTGAGCAGAGGTGTTCTGGGATTTTGTCACATGTTTTCAGAGGGACCACAAGATTTGGGGTGCCAATTTACATGGCAAGCATAATGACATTACCTCAGTAGCTGACAGCCTGCTGCAAGGGATGCACAAATTCTCCCAGATCATGGTTGCAGTTCCTTTGCAAATGTCAAGGATTTGTGTCAAGCATTTGCATCTACAATAAGGCTGACTAATAAGATACTGGGTCTGAGTTATCTGTCTGTTACTGGTTAGTTTGGTCTTTATATAAAAACATTTGGACACGTGCTACAGACAGCATCCAAAAAAACGTATTTGGAAACATCAGGTTGCTCATTGTTGGCTTTTGACTGGTGTAGACTAAACTTGGCCATTTCAATTCTTTCAGATTTCCTGAAACAACTCTTTGTCTCTGGTTTCTTGCAGTATATTCCCTGAGTACTGCACTATGTGTACTTCACTTTTACACAGTTAATTGAAGTGGCTGGAGGTCAGCCAGTCTGACCAGGCCCTTTTAGAATCCTGAGGTACTTGGCACTGGAGATTCTCTGCAGAGATTATAGTATTTAATTGGAGTTGTTCTTCATATATACAAAGTATATTAAATGTTCGTGCTTGAGTGACTGGTAGGGCAGGGAGTGGTTTGTCTACGTTGAATTAAGATTGTTTTGGTTGCCCACATGGGTTATCAGGGAGAGGATTGTGAAGCCTGGGGGAATTGAGAGCCAAGTAAAGGAAGTAAAATCCAGCAGGAGAGTTGCTTTCAAGAGTTCTGGTCCTGCCACCAGCCTCACCTTTGAACTAGGCAGGGGGATGTCTCATGGGTTTGTGCTGCAGGGAGAAAGGGGTGCCACAGTATCAGAGCTATAGTTGGCTGTATAATTTCACAGTACTGTGTAATAATTGAATAAAAGGATAATAATTACAACTTTGCATTCAGTTCATAATGAACTTTAGTCCTTAACTCGTAGCTCTTCTAGAAAGTGAAGTTGCTAAATTCAACTTGATTCCATTTTTAGAGAATACCAAAAAAATTAGGAAATTAAATAAGACCATCTAAAAGGAATCAAAGCATAAAACCTCCATTTCTAGATACAGTGTGCTTTCAATTCTTTTAAGTTTCAAAATAATTTAGAATTCTGATTGATATTTGTTCTATTGTATATTTTCTCTGGCTTGTTTATATTAATCTCTCAGTTTATTATCAAAACTTTTAGATCGATGTTTAAAAAAATAGTAGCAAATTAGAAATGGCTTTAAAGGTAGGTCTCAGCACAACATCTAAATAGGGTAATTCATAGAGATCTGTAATCAGGGCACTTAGTGATTTTCATTAGTTTGTGAACAACAGTGTTATATAAGTGCATCAACAAAGACAGATTTCAAGTGGAAATACACACTGTATTTCCTGTAAGGCCTGTATGTGTTAATATGATAAAAGGGCCTCACCCTAAATATCAAGTTTCTGCATAAATAAGTACAGTAGTTTTGTCTGAAACCTTGTGTTTTCCCAACAGGGAACTATAAAATGCCCAGTAATGTGAGCTGGGTTGCCTTCTCACAGTTGCAATAAAAGGTATTCTAAAAAATCTAATAAATTTGTTGATAATGGCAACTTAGACCATAAAAATCCCAGTAACATTTTCTTTTGTTTAAATATGACTTTCACGGGGCAGGGAAATGGGCTAGAGAAGGGAGTTTATGAACACACAGTAGTGTCCTTTCAAGAAACTGCTCTCATGTGGGGGAAGAGGTCGGTGCTCTCCAGCCCATCAGGCTATTTTTGCTGGCTTGAAAGTGGTGCTTCTTGTATGCTTCCAACTGGTCATTTTTGGAATAAAGCCAGGCCTCTGGAAACCAAACAAAACAATAAAACGTGAATGCAGGCATGCATTCCCCACACCCCCAGCAAGTGTTTCCAAATAGTGAATTTAAGTTTACCTTTAGACATTTTAGGAAGTTTAACTAGAAAATCCTGTGTTTTTCTCTTGTGTAATTGCCTCAGTGCCAGCACAAGAGCATGGACTGGGCTCTGAGAGCTCAGTCTCTTGGTGATCTTATTGGCAGCAAGCCAAATTGTCCCTCCTAAAACATTCAGTATTTAGGAAGGCGCACAAAGGAAGTAAAGGGCTTTTTTGAGTGTTTCTAGCAGAGTGTCAGAGGTTTCTCGGACACCCGTGTGTGGCTTTTCATTTGTTTTCTGTAATGTTTGTTATTTTGATATTTATTTTTAACAAACAAAATTGTTATTTTTTTGTTGTTGTTGTTGAGGTTTTTTGTTGTTTTCCTTAGTAAACCTTTTGCTTTACAAAACACCTGTGAAGAGCAGCCTCGCCCAATTTATTTTAGCCACTTTTCTGCAAAGGCTGTAGCCTCAGAGGCTGATATATTTACACCTGGTTCATTACACTCTGACCACATGTTAACTACATCATGTGAGTGCTTGGGGTGACTGCATTCTAAGGTTGTTTCTTGGGCTCTCTGGGGTCTCAGGTCACTGCACTGGATCAGCATGGAGCTGATGTTTGGGACCTGAACAGCCCCTTTGCTCTGGGTGCTTGTCTGCAGCAAGGCAAGAACTTGGCTAAATTCCCTCAGGAGGACCATTCTCAGGTGTCTGAGCCCTTCCTGTTCTCCATATGCAGGTGGTAGGGTTAGCAGCTGTTTGTTATTGTGCCTCAGCTCTTTGAGGAGATAACCTGCTTTTAAACCATTAATCCAGTCTGAAAATAAGGATGAGTGTCTGTGGGAATCTCCAAGTAATAAAAAGATATTTTTTTAGAATATGACCAGTGCTTGTCATATCTATATTTCAAATCTGTATTTCCTGCCTAATTTTATTTAAATTTAAAATATTTGTTATCTTTTGGTTTACTTGCATAATATAAGGTCAGTATTCTATAGATGAGTTCCTTGTGTTTAATGGACTCTGCTAAATATGTGAGACTTGTGACTGCTAGGGTGGTTCTGTGGGGTGATAACTTTTTGACTTAACATAACGTTTGAAGTACTCCATTAAACCTGAGCTAAATATTATTGTGTGGTTTGTTGAAGATGTGTGGACTTGAATTTATTTTTTCCATGGCTTTGTTGAAGCATGACAGTGAGTAGGAGTATTACCTGGACTGTATTTTCAGCAGCTCACAGAAGTTGCAGGATTGATAGCTTGTGGTTTTCAAGGCACCTGTTTTTGGCTGGAGACTTTCTGAAACTTCTCCATCCTTGTCACTTGTATTAAAAGGAGCAAAATGAGTCCTGTGATGGTGTGTTTGAATTTTGCAGACCTACATTATTTCCTCTCACCCTTTCATGTGTCAGGATTTGCTTTTGCAATTTCTGGTTTAACCCAAATATATTTTTCTTGATTAGTACTGGAAAATTAACAGAGTTCTTTAGCATTAATAATTTACTGGAAAGTTTTATAGTGATCTTTTTCTACTAGATCATTCAAGTGGGCAATTCAGTCTTCAAATTCAATGAAGCATAAGTCATCAGGCTTCCTAATGTAAATAATGATCTTTGTATTCCACTTTTGTCAAGATATTCAAAAAAGGAGTCATTTATGCTTCAGTGGGTAAGCAGTGAGAGTCTTCTCTACCAAAACATTTTTGTAGGTTAAACAACTGTCAAAATCTGATTTTTCTTGAGGGTCTTGTGTTTTGCACTTCTAATATTTATTAACTAATAAATAGCCTCTGTAATATTTCTGTTTACACTTTCCAGTGCCAATCCTAAATGTAGTCTTTGGTCAGAAGTACAGGGAGCTTTCCTGCTCTAAAATCATAGTTAACTCTGAAGGAAGACAACAATAATATAGAATAGAATAAGAGCACTGCTATCCTGGGACGTGCTGAAGCTCAGCTGGAGTGGGGTGGATGGAACCAGTGTAAAACACTGCTGTTATTGACACTTCTGTGACTGCATGGTCAGACAGAGCAAGGGCAGGGGGTGTGCAGAGCAACAAAGACAAAACCACAAATCACAACGGGGGTGTAAGTGTGTGTATCATTTGGTCTGCCAGTGGGCATTTCTGCAGCTTTAGCACAGTACTACATGGTGTGTGCAGAAGGCTTGAGACACCCTCATGGTGCTTAGGAGTGATGAGACAATTATACTGTGAAATTGCAGAACTGTTTCTAGCCTGTGCTGCAGAAAAGCAGGGAACTTCCCTTGTCAGGGTTCAGCTGGGACAGCACCCAAGCCTCTGTGTGCTGCCTGTGGTGAAGTACCCTGTACTTTTGGGCAGTGCACTCAAAATTTAGTTCCCCATGAACAGTTTGTGTGGACTGTGCAGACCCCCTGCTGCAGGTGAGGGATCCAGTGCAGTGTTAGGTGGGGTGGGCTGGGCCCTGATGCACCACAGCAACTGAGCAGCAGTGACTGCTCTCTGCTTGTCTGAAAAAGCATTTAACCCACTTGAGCATGGATTGCAGCCTGCTTCAAAAGTCTGCCACAATTAAAGCCACTTTCACCAGAGCTAGGCAGTGTCATTAGTATACTTGAGGAGTTGGAAACATAAAGAACTAAACTATCTTATTTTCATATGTTTGCCACATTACCTGAACACCAGCTGAATTTGTTAGGTGCAGTTTGGCATTGGGTTTGTGTCATATTAGGCATTTGTGCAGAGCTGTGCCTGCCCAAGGACTTGGTCACCTTCTTCTCTGGGTTTTGGAGGTGTTCTGTGGTGTGAGGGAAGATGTGCACGTTTTGATGAATTGCAGCAACTCAAAGTAGTACAGGGTTTTAAATCTTTTAGCATGAGTCATATAAGGGCTTATTGCTCGGGCATGCAGGTGCACTGTGCTCTGCAAAATTCCCTGTCATATTTGTAGCTTGTGGGTTGTGCTGTTGGGGCTGTGCCTGTCCATAGCACCACAAAGGAGCCCTGGCAGCCCATGGGAGCAGAGAGCTGTGAGCCAGCAGCTCCTCTGCCCTCTGCAGAGTCAAGAGTGTGCAGGGCAGAAAGCAGAGAGTGGAACAGTGTCGTTGCAGGACACGAAAGACTTCAAATATTTCAGAAGGCAAAGAGCATAGAAAAAGAAGGCTTTATTGTCTAAATTATTACTACCTTTTATAAGGTGTTCCCATACAGACTTAACGCAATTGGTGAATAGGAATGACATCTCTCTAATACCAGTTGTTAACTAAAGAAACAGCAAAACACCAGCTGGACACAGATTGTTTTGAGAAAGGATAGTTGTTTACTAAGATTGTTTTGAGAAAAATCTTTCTTAAGAAAATTTTCCTTGAGGAAAGAGTAAGCAGCTGCTAGCAGGCTAAAAATCTCTCAGGCCCACAGAACAGCATTTGGGCATCACCTCTGGAGCAGGCCTGCGGTGTGAGGCCACCCTGTGTCCCACCCAGCACCTTTGGGTGTGCAGTGCTGCTCCCCTCTGCCAGCCTCACCAGGCGTGACCTGGGTGACTGGGTGCAGCTGTGCTCTCCCCTGTTCTCAGCCATCACAGATGCTTTTCCCACTGGCTGTCTCCAAAGACACCCTGACATTTATCCCAAGGCACTGCCCGTTGTCATATGCAGAGTCAATTGTGTCATTTGCTTTCACCTGTTGGAGTTCATCTCCATATGTAGATAGGTCTCCCCATTTTAATGACATGCTAACTAACAACGTCAGCATTAAGCCAGGGCCTGCTGTAAATTCAGCTGACTCCTGTGATGGCTTTTGAAAAGGTGGCTGTTTCATTAAGGGTTGTCACTTCGCCCAAACTTGCTTTTGTGGGAAAGAAGTGGGATGTAAATTTCTGTCTGTTAGGGTTTAGGAGCATAAATCTCCTTGAGAGATGCTCCCAAATGACATGCCAATTTAGAAAAATCTGTCAGAAAAGTCATACAATGGCATGCCATGTATGTATGAATTCTTCTGAAAAATAGTTGCTTTGTCATTCTAACCCTGTCACTTGTCACCAAGGTAGATACACAAATGCCTTGTTCTGGGTTGGAAAACTCACAGTAGTTGCAGCAACCTACTGCTTCATAAATTTTTAAGCAAAATGTGGAGACCTAAATCTGGAGATATCATAATTTTGATACCACATGAAGAAATGGACTGGTACTTAAAAGCAGTGAACTAAAGAAAAATTTAAAAATCAACAAACAACAGAATAGGTTGTTACCTTAATTGAAATAGTAAGGGGAAAAGAAATTCTTCAGACGTATTTCAACTGTTTCTTCAGTTTATTTGCTCCTTACCTTGTTCTTTCCTGGCCTTCCTGGCAGGCTTTTAGCTGATCTGTAAGAGAGAAAATCCCAACCTCTTCAAATTTAGATGAAAATGACAAAATTTTTTTTAACCTTTTTAATTCTCATTGCATAATAGTGCAGAGTCATTTGACTACTTGATGCTATATCCTGTAATTAGGCCTTTGATTTTAGGCAGTTTTAAAATTTGATAAGCAGTTTTAAAATCTTGCTCTGAACTTTTCCCTGACTGCAATCCATGTCCTAGGCTGCAGATTTTGCTCTTGGTAGAGCTTTATGAAAGGATCAATCTCCTCACCTTTGGCAGCACTGTGTGGAGGGGCAGCTGTGTTTATTATTATTTAATGTATTTTGTTTATATAGTGGATATGCAAAGAATTAAGGATCAGTTGAACAATCAGTGCTGAATAGCACTAAAGTTTATGTGGGGTATCAGACTTTGAATGCTGGTGAATTGACCATGGAGGCACACTGAAAATTTCATGCCAGAGGCTGTTTGTTTGTGATTTAGGGTGCCCCTGAGAACAAGTTTTTTGAGACTCCATGTTCATTTGGACATTTCACTGAAAGCTAATGGAGATGTTTGATAAAGATAAAATATTCACTTAGCACCTCTTTGTACAACAGACTTCTGTGTTTGAAAGGGAAGAACTTGAGTTCACTGATATATTTTCAGTTAGCTGGAAACTTCTCTGCTTTTGGCAGGGCAGCCGAAGGAGAGGGAGGTTTGGCTGGTGTTTCTACCATGTGGCTGCAGTGCAGCTATGGCAGGCTTGATTTGTCAGCCAGAGCAAATGTTATTTTGTAAATCACTTTCCTGTTGCTGTGTTCAGCTCTGCCTCCTTTACCAGCCATTCTTTGAGTGGACAAAGCTGAATGTGCTGTCCATTGCCTTGTTTTTCCCAGAGTCATGGGGGCCAGAGACCTCTTGGAGATTTATATCCTGCCACCCTGCTCAACCAGGGCACTTAGGTTCTGATTATCTCTAAGGATAGACCCCCTCAACCATCTCTGGGCAACCTGTTCTAGTGCTCAACCACCCTTACAATAAAACAGCTTTCCTGTATGTTTGACATGGAAATTTCAACGGAAATTACCTGTTTTCCTAGTCCCTTAGAAGGATCTGCATCCATCTTCTTTCTCTCTCCTCAAGTGTTGATAAAGTCCCTCTGAATCTTTCTCTCCTCAGGACTGAACAATCCCAGCTCTCTTCGCCTCTTTTTATATGATCAGTGTTCCAGATTCTTAATAATAATTGTGGCACCTTCATGGACACTTTTGGCTATGCCCATCTTTCTGCATAGCTGCTTTCCAGCCTTTCAGACCCCCTGACTTGTACTGGCTTGGGTTTATTCCTCCTCAGGTAGAAGGAATTTGGCTGAACTTCACCATGTTCCCGTGGGCCCATCTCTCCATCTCCTCAAGGTCCATCTGGCCCATGGGCTGCTCCTCCCCATGGAGCACCTGCAGGCTCACAGAGGTGCTGTCCCATCATCCACTGTATAACTCTGGGTACTCTGCTAGTGACTGGTGTCCCTCTGGACTGTCTGCCACTGGTCACAGCCCTTTGAGCCTGACACTTCAGCAAATGCAGCATGTTCTCTGCTTATCCCCTCTGGAGTTGCTCACTTTGTCCATGAGGATGTTACAGGGCACTGTGCTGAAAGGCTTGGCCATGTCTCACAATATCTGCTGGCTCCCCTCATCCACCAGCCACCCTTCTTGTCACAGAAGTTTATCACTCTGTTAAATGTAATTCCCCTTCTGTAAATCTATGCTAACTACTGCCAATCACCTTCTTGTCCTTTCTTTTTGGAAGTGGCTTTCAGAATTATTTACTGCACCACCTTTCCTGTGAGTGAGGTGAGGCAGGTCAGCCTGTAGCTCCTGGCTCTTGCTTCTTGCCCTGCAAAAAAGGAGTGATGTTTATCTTTCTTCCAGTCCTCTCCCAGTGACTATCATCTTTCTCAAACGCAGTGCAGACTGGCCTGCAATGATCTCAGCCAGTTTCCTCAGCACTGTGGAATAAGTGGAGGAAATGGAGGAAACAGTAAAGTTGAAAGGTAAAGTGAATGAACTGGGTTTTCTTACATCAAGATAGCAAATTAATGTTTTATGGTTGTTGGAGTCCCTTTAGTACAATAAATAGCATTTTATGCATTAAGGTGTTCATAGTGATACTGGATAAATGACTACCTAGGTAAGAATTCTTTCTGTCTTCAAACTATATAGGAGAAAGTTTATATTCATTTCATTATACAAAGAGAAGGGCTGAATATATGCCAATTCCTTGAGAGAGATTATTCTCAAGGTTAATTGAGATATATCAGTTTGTACGTGTTTTCTCTCACACAATTTTCTGCCTGATTACCAGTAGTAAATGGTCAAATACACTTTTATTTGAGGCAGTTTCTCTAAAGTTGGGCATCCCAAGAAAAACAGATTTAAGAGGCTTGGTTCAAGGCTGACATAATTAATAAAACTGTAGAATATGGTATTTATAGGCTCACAGAAACCCAGCTAGGAGGGACACTGAGCATGGCTCTTTGGAGTCGTGGTCCCTCAGTTGGCCGTGGTGTGTAGGCACTTCTGGCTTGGCTTTCTCCATCTGCACACACCCAGATTTTCTTTTGGAAGGGCTCTGGAACTTAGGGCAGGAAGGGTTAGTTGAGATTGCTTCTATCTGTGGCATCGTGGTCCAACCTGAGAGAAGGAACTTTCCCTGAGACTCAGTCTTGAGCTGCTTGCTCTGCACACGGGAGCTCCTGCTCTGTATTTACTTGGTGCTATTTGCAGGTTATCTAATTTCAGAAATGAGGGCTTAAATGTGATGAGCCAAGCATTTTTCTCAATAAAAGTGTGTATTTCCACTTGAAATCAATGAACTTTTCATGACCACAGCAGCTTCAGACTCAGCTTCTAATGCCCATCATTGCATATGTGGATAGAAACACTGGAAATCATTAGAGAACAGTAATTAAGCACCTTCTGAAAGAAGTGCACAAGAGAAGATATTTAAGGGTATTTAATGAAATACAAACATGTACCAAAAATTAATACTGTAGGATCTTTAAATATTTCTCTGGACCAAACTGGGCATTTTAGATGCAGAAATGTGAATGACTTAGGGATTGTTGTTTGTTCAACCAGTTCTACCAGTGAAGCAGAATGATGGAAAAAACACATGGTAGCCTGGCAAGGGCAGACTCTGCTAGCAAATGAATGCTGAATTGAGCAATTAGGCAGGAAATCAAAAGTGAGGATTCAGTGTAAGGCAGCGCATGGCATGTGATCTAGAGCAGGTCTAGAAACAACTGGAGAAACTGGCAGAGCATTTTCAGCACCTGGTAGTGTCATCTAGAGCCAGCATCCTGCACTGGGGACTTTAGAATGACATAAATGTTTAACTTGTCTCTTTTGAAATGTTTTGAGAGCACCAGTTTGATCAGAAGTAATTTTTAAAAGAGAAAAATACATAAGGACACAGCTGGCTCTGCTGGCTCTGGGGGCTGTAGCTCAGTTCCTGGACAGGGTGCAGGGCAGAGCCTGGTAGGTGTATGTGGGGCATTTTCTGTCTTAGTGTGATGAACAGGATTTTTGGCCTCAAGTTGCAGTGTTCCTGGGGATTTCTAGTGTTATTTGTAGCCTGAGAGAGGTAAAGCTGGCATTTAGTGAAAAAATGGGACTCCTTGCATAGTATCATCAGCACCACAGAAAAATTAAAACTCCTGGAAATCCATAGGGCTTCTTTATAGCCTCTCATCTCTTTTCATGTACTTCTCCTTCATTGCTAGGACTAGTGGACCCCTTCTCTTCAGCAGAACTCTTTCACAGGCTCTTTTAGCAGTGGTGAGGTCAGGATGGCCTGTGAGAGTCACGTGTTTTCTCACTCTGAGTAGAGATATATGGGAAAATGAAAATGAAAATCTATTTTAATGAAAAATGTTTGCCAGGCTTTGTATAGTATCTCCTCCCACAATTTTTGAGTGTGGGATGGTGACCTGGCAGCAATTCTCACTTGGCAGTCAAGCACAGATGTGCTGTCTGGTGAACTGCCATGTGCTAATAAAGGGTGTTCTTGCCCCATTATGTGCTGCACCGTGTGCTGCAATAGAAAGTGATAAACCAAGGCACATGGCTGGAATGTGAGGGGAACTGTGCCACAGGGAACCATTTACATTCAGGAGAAGAAGAGATTCTTTTCACCTGCGTGTTAAACAGAAAGTCCTAGAGAGGATTACAGAGCAGTGAGACTGTGTAACAGATAAGAAACCCAAAAACAGTTCAGAGCAGCATTCAGAGATTGCTGCCAGCTGATGCTGTCTGAGCCTCCCTATGGCAGAATGGAGCCTTTTCATGGCATTGACATCAATAACTGTACAAAGGCAGGGGCTGCATCTCAAGATGTGGTGAAAGCATGTGCTTTGATAATAGAGCATTTCAAGGCCAGGTTAATTGTCATTAGTTCACTTTGCTCAGACATGTTAGGGATTTTTTCATAAAAAGAATGAATTATTCAGATCAGCAAGAGTAATTAGGAAATATTACCTGCCTTAATAGAATGTGGGAAAGATCTTACCTACAGCAAGATTGATTCAGGTTGTCTAAATGGGAAGAATTCCTCATGCATTTTTACACTGGCCAAGGTCCCTAATTTTTACGGGAACTGGTCTCAGCAACCCAAAATGTTGCTAAATTTCCTAAAGAGTACTCTACACTTCAGCTTTCAACAATGACTGCAGAAGGGACCAAACCCTTCACAATAATACTCTGGTATAGCTCCTTCATGCAGCCCCTAAGAAAGGTTCCATGTTTTGGTGTTTCCTAAATGTTACTGGGAAGATATTTCTGTGGCCTTGCCATGTGCTTTTGGTAGTGCTTCCCCTTCAGGTTCCTTGCTCACCACCAGCCATGTGCTGCCTCATGGAGTTTGTGCTGTGGCAAAGGAATAGAGCTTTTGTGTCTCTGCTCTGAGTCACTTCTGCACAGGCAACACAGCTCAGTGGAGTTTTGGAGATGCTTTGATACTGGATTGACTTTAAATTTTAATTTTTTTTTCCTTGATGATAAATTACATTTCCTCAGGATACAGCTTGTGTAAGAAAATACTAATGTCACTCTCCTAAATAAAGGCAGAGCAACCAAAAGCAGATGGAACTGCATTATTGATGGGAACTGAGGATATTCAGAATAAGGAAGTGGAGGCTGATGGAGACTACGTCAACTTCATCATTGCTAAGGCAGGAGCTATAGACATTTTGTACAGGAAAAGATTTTCAGATAAAAACCTCTTTGGTATATTTGGGCTCATCAAGAAGATCAAGACCCAAGCCAAACAGTTTGTTTGCCAATAAGTGGCAGCTCTAAATTGAAAGCTGAAAATCTGACTTTTTGGTGTATTATGCAATTATGCAATTATGTAATTTCTGACACCTTTGAGACTTACTTCCACAGGTGACAAAGAAAAGTAGAGTGATATTTTCTTAGCTTTTCTTTTTTTTTTTTTTTGTCTGTGCTAGACTTTTTGTAATATTCTAGACCCAATTATTTTGCTAATATTGAGTATTCACCAGACAGCTCTTGACCACCTCAGTGACATGAGCTTTGCTTTGCCTGCTAACCAAAGGAACGTGAAGAATGTTCAGGGGAAAATGAACTTTAAATGCCTGCTCATCTCAGGTAAGGAATAATAAGGATTCACCTGCTCCCAGCAGATGGTAGGCTTTTTTAGATGTCAGTACAAATTTATTTCAGGGAAAGAGGAGAAATGCCTACCAGGTATTTCTGCAGAATCCTGAACGTGGTACCTAGATAGAAACTGACTTGAATGACATATTTTCACTGAGTAATGGTCACCTGCAATCACAGAAAAGAGTGGTTTCCAAGGTACAGCTGGGTAAGCCTTGTTTAGGTTTTCCAGCAAAACTGTCCTGTCCTTCAGCCTTGTCCTATTTTTGAACACAAAAATATATCTATAGTTTATGAAAAGCATGGTTTAGGCTGGAATGAAAAGGAAAACATTGCCCAGTTCATCTAAATACAATTGTTTCAAGTGCTGATGGAAGGCCATGAAGGTTAATAAGGGCCTTTCCTGTGAGATCAGTGGAATTAGGTCAGCCTCCTATTACAGTTTATCTGGCCTGCAGGCATCAATACCAGCTGCAGACTCAAACCTGTTTACATGCTCCTCATTTATAGTTAGAGGATGAAAATACAGTTGGAAATCGAATGGATCAAAAATCTTTATTTATCCAGTAATTACAGTTCCTTCTATCCAGCCAACCTGAAAGTTGTATTACCTGGGTAGCTTTGAGGTAGATAAAGTAATTAATTTAAGCTAAGCTGGAGATCAAAATCTTACAAACTGCTCAATCTGCAAACACCGATAAGATGTTTTGTTCCTGCTCTTCAAACAATAGGTGTAATCCTTTCAGGAGTTTTGTGTTTGCCACCCAGAACAAGCAGTAATTTTTTTCTTCCCTGTCAAAGCAGCTCAGTGCCAAGAAAGGCAGTGAAGCTGAGTTCCTTCCCTTGGAGTGAATGGCCAAGCCAAAGGCAGCTCAATGACACACGAGGCCAATGGCTGAGTGAGGGTGGAAGGTGTTTCAGAATTTGTTTGTGTTGGTGGGTGTGTATGCCCAAGGACAGTGTGCAAAGGCTCCATCATGCTCCTGCAGCTGGGGGCTGCTGGCCCTGCTGCCTCAGCCCTGCTGAGTATCAGTACCCCACCCACCCACTGGAACACAACACACTTCTGCTCCTTCACCAAACCCACACTAGCAGGGGTTTGGCCAGTGCTGCTCACTTTGAAGAAAATAACATAGGAGTGGAATCAAGGTCAGTTTTCCTGTCCCAAGTTGTCCTGGCAGGTCACAGAAAACTAGTTTGTCTTTTTGCTTAAAACTGGAAACAAAAGAAAATTCAAGGCTCCAACTCCAAGCGACATCTTAGCTTCTTTACAATAGTGTGAGGCCATTTATAGCTACTGAGACCTTTCCTGAGTAGATGATACTAAAGGACAATTTGATGATAAGAGGCAGGGTCTGACCTAAGAGTTTTTTATACTTGGCAAGGAGGAGGGTGTAGGAAGAAAGGTTGGCACAGAATTATAACGTGTACTGAGAAAGAATTTGTGAAGTTAACTTCAAAATGTCACTCTTCATTTTGATTAGCTTGTATTTTGTTGAGGTGTAAACTAAATCCCATACTGTTGTGAAGATGATAATCTTTCTCCTATATTTGTGTGAGGGAAAATTTGAGGGCTCTTTGTAACCTGTTTGAAATACTCGTGTTAGCAACTGAGGTGGTACAGGTGAATACAGAAAGAAGTACTGTAGCAGGGGAGAACTAGAGGAGAATATGCTGGGTACCTTGAGGAAGGACTTGTTTTGGATCTCCTGTGTGATTTTGACAGTCAGATAGTTTAGAGCAGTCAGGCTGCCATGGATGACAGTAACCAATACACTTGTGACCTGTAAAACACAGGAAGAATCAAGAAACAGATGGTAGAAAGGTTAGTGGGAAAGACTTTAAAGTTCAGTTTTCCATAACTTGAGTATCTCCTGGATATTTGGAGTAAAACAGTACAAGCAATGCTGCTTCTGTGGCTTCTGTGTCAATGTTCTGGTTTTTCTTTCCCTAACCTTTTCAGTTTTGTGTTTGCATCAAAGGAGATTTGCTATAACTTCAGTTTGGGTTGTTTTTGGCAGAACCTGAAGGGTCTATGTGATGCTGTAGTACACTACAACCACACAAAGACTTTGACTTCAGAAGGTTGAAAATTACTTTTTTATTTTTGGGACTTTTTTTTTATATTATCCTACACAGGCTAATTGAATTGGTGACAAGAAGATAAACTTTTTTCAATTACATTGGTTAGACTAGAGGGACATCAAGAAGAAGCCCCTCCTAGGGGAAATATGTAAACAATTTTGCTGTTACCAAAACATGTTTCTTGTTTACAGAAAATTCTCTGGGAAAGGAATTTCAGAAACCAAAACGTGTCAGGCACAAACCAGGGCTTCATCTAT
The DNA here is from genome assembly GCA_037834095.1 of Argya squamiceps. Taxonomy (NCBI): domain Eukaryota; kingdom Metazoa; phylum Chordata; class Aves; order Passeriformes; family Leiothrichidae; genus Argya; species Argya squamiceps. Next base: position 413,944 of record JBBMKD010000217.1, read on the forward strand.
GGACAAAGATGGTGGTGTTTCTTGGAACATGTACTTAAAACTTGGGAGAAAAGAAGTGAAAACCCTGAAGCCAAGGTGGCAACAGCTGAGTGATCTGTGCTGTTTCTGCAGAGGCAGCTGTATTTAAGATGGTAAAAACCAGCAAAAGAATGCACAGATCAGTGCTACTTCTGCCATTGTTTTCTGTTGTAGTAGTTTTTTTGCAGTCTGCATCAATCCCCAGAACTGCTCCAGAAGCACTGAGGGTGAGGCAAGGGCTTAGTCTCAGCAGTGAGCAACAACCAGACATATCCATTTGGTGTTGTAACCAGGGAACAGAAACACAAAAATTATCTGCAGCTCAGCTAGGGTGTGCTGGTTTCCAGTGCCTCCTGTTGGGCTCTGCTGCTCTCCCAGGAAGGAAATGCTTGTCTCTTCCTGCTGCTGGGTTTTTGACAATCTTATTTAGGAAATTAAGGACTCCAAGAAACACGGAGAGAAGGGAATAAAGCTTGTGGCAGAAACCTGAGCAGACAGTGCTGTTTCCTGGTAGCTTGTTGGGTCAGTATTAGCTGTGAGAACACAACCACCTCGGATTGTTTCCTCTGCTGTTTAACAGGAGGAGGAATTGGGCTGTTTCCCTCCATGCCAGTAGAAGCACCTGTGAAGATGCTGTTCTGATAAAATTGTTTCTCTTATTTTTCTTTTCCTTCAGATAATGAAGGTAACTACAAATGGATCCAAGTGTGAAAATCTGTAGTGAAATTCCTGTTCTTCTAAAGAGCTTTACTCCTTGGCCTTTATTCTTCCAAGAGTGAGGAGTAACTGTAGAAACCTGCCAGTTCCCAGTACTATCACACAGACACAACTGGGATGCAGTGGCTTCCTTTCAGAGTGCCTCTCTAATAAAATCTTCATCATCTTAACAAAATCTGGTTACCTTCTGTGATAAATGAAATAATAAATTTGTGTAAATAAAATATGTAACAAATATAGCAGTCAGTGTATTAGAAACATAGTAGAAATGTATAAAATAGTAAGTCTTGTAATTCTGAGAATGCAAGCCGAGCCCTGTTTCCC
>JBBMKD010000217.1:415102-429537 GCA_037834095.1 Argya squamiceps
CCCAAATAGATTTCTGATTGGAAAATAAAAATTGTTTTATTTTTTATCGGATTGGCGATTAATTCATTTATAACACTTCTCAAGATTTCAGATTTTTCTGAGGATGTGGATTATAAAAATATTACCTTTAAACTGGAACATCCCCAGAATATCAACTGCTTATCAAAGCCATGGGATCCTTTGTTCAGGATGTGTGCACCATCAAACCTGTACAAACCTGTACATTATCAGTCTTCTCTGAGAGAAACATTTTCTTATCTGACAGTGCTTCTGAGCTGGTACTGGTGTGTAATCACCTCTGAACTGCTTGAGCTAAGAATCAAAACAGAGCATGTCTGAAAAAGCAAGCCTGAAAGGCCTCACTCAGACTATTTTAGAATGTGTGGTTAAGCAGTTCTTGCCAGTTCCTTTTTAGCCAAAAGAACAGTGAAACAAAGCAACAGATTTTAGGGATGAATGAGCATTGGAAAAAAGGCTGTGCCTTGATATGATTCTGTGTGGGATGAAAAGAACTGGATCAAACAACCCACAGGCTGTCTGCCTATCAGTAAAGACCACGACTTCTACTGAATTGCTTCTCACTTAGCATTTTACTTTTTATTAAATATAGCATGTTCACTGTAGTAGAGAAGCACGTAATTTAATTGTAAGTTACTTTACATTTTAACAGCTCCTTTTCTTTCATTTTTCAGAAGCATTGTCACATTAGGTACAAGTATAGAGATGTGCATTTATGTACGACCTCTCCTAAATTTCATTTGCTGTTGCAGACTCATTTCTCATGAACTGCACTTCTAAGAAACTTGGAAATGAACATGATTCATTTGTTTTGAATAGGATTGCAAAAGAGTTTTCTTAGTTTTGCAGGTGAAAGAGTTAAGACTTTGCCTGCAACAGATTTATGAACATTGCTGCAGGCAAAAATTAGCTTAGCAGTTTTTGCTAACAACTCCATCCTTTTTCTTCTGAGCTCCACTTTTATCTAACAGAACTGCAAATTGTGTCCCAGTGGATTAGGTGAACTGAAGGTTGTAGAGGAGTATAATGTGCTGAGTTAAATGGCTTCGCTTTCATGAAGGTAGAGGAACAGGTCACAAACAAACTGAAAACTGTGGGGATCAAGACCCTTTAGAAAAAGTAAATAACTTTTTCCCCTGTACCATTTCTATAGTTAGGTATATGGTGGGTTTTTTTCATTTTTCTTTCTTTGTTTTAAAAGTTTTGGAAAAGTAAGAAGCAAAAGTAGCGTACTTAGTCAACCTTGTGCCTTGCTGCATTCAAATAACTGCCCATGAAAATTGCAACCTTAGTCACGTGGCATTGGTTTTATCCGTGGTACATAATGTGGAAAACCCCTGTACCTTTTCTTCTCCTTTGAAGGTGCTCTAAAGTCAGGTGCAAGAGCATTGTAATTTCTGTTGTGCTGCACAAAGCTCTTTGTTCTTTAACTCTAAGTTGAGGCTTAATAGAAGAAAAACAATCAGCAAAGCTTGGAATTAGAATTGTAGACTCATTTATGTCAGAAAAGACTTTTAAGATAGAGTGCAACCATAAATCTAACACTGCCCAGTGCACCACTAACCAAACCCCTGAGAGCCATGCCTACAGATCTTACAAACACCTCCAGGGATGGTGAGCAGAACTTCCCTGGGCAGCCCTTTCCACCTAGGAAATTTTTTTTCCTAATGTTAAACTAAACATCCCCTCTTGCAACTTGAGCCCATTTGGTCTTGACCTTGTTACTTGGGAGAAGAAACCAACCTCCTGGCTTACTGCAGCCTCCTTTCAGGAAGCTGCACCATGACTGGCATTGTGTTTCTGCTTCTGTGGCCCACGGAGAGCCTGAGCAGGCTGGGGGCTGCAGCACAACCTGGCCCAGTGCTGGCAAGGCAGAAATAGACTCATGTCTTAACTCTGCCCAAGTATGCCCACAGAGGTTGAGTACTTCCCTAGAGGGATAGTTAGTTTTCAGGGCAGATGAGGAATGACTAAAGACTTTGGTGTCAGATTTATGTCTCCATCATTGCCATTTGCTCTGTCAGTGGCCAGGAACTGGAGAGTCAATATTTCTGTTGTTTGAAACAAACTGTCTCTACTTTTGTATTCAGAGCAGTTTTTAAAGTCCATTCTTTCTAAGTGTGCTCTTTCCCATATGACATTAAACAAAACTCACCTTCTGTGCTTTCCTTTCTTGTTTGTGGGATTGACCTTCTGTCTTTTCCAGTACAGACATGATCTCTTCTACTTAACTACTCATCATGACACCTTCTATCCTCCCACTTACCAGTGTTTTGAAATATCTTTGTATTTCTCCCAGTACAGCTAATGCCAGTGGGACCAGGTGGAGTTGCAGAGAGCTTCTCTCTGTTGTTCTCTCTGTCATTTGTGACAATGCTCCTGTCTCCCACAACACTTGGGCAAAGCTTGAGGGAAGTTATTTGCTGGTGTAATGAGTTCAATGGCTTTCACTATGATCCATAATTTACTCCCTCATCTTTCTCTTTTCAGTAATAGGGCAAAGGTGAGCACTGATTTTTTCTGTTTTTATACCAGTCACGGGGTCAACTCTTTGTATGGATGCTGAATGACTTGTACTGCTGGCAGCAGTGATAAACTTAGATGTTTTTTCAGGTGTTCTGTGCTTTTTCACTTTGACAACAAGAGACTTAATTTTGTCTCCAGTACAGATATTTGTGTGTTTCTGTTGTAAGTGGTTCACTGTTGTTGTGCTGGTTCTACTTTATTTTTACAGCGTGAACAACGGAGATGTAGATCCCATACTCTTAAAATGCTGTGAAAAAACACATGAATAACAGCAGCAAAAGCAGCTCTTAGCACAACGTCCTTGCAGAGGGGTAATGTCTCTTTGCAGGGTAGGGCTGCTTGCTGTTCTGGGTGTGCAGAGCTCTGTCTCATGCCAGATGTGGCAGTGGGGCAGTGCCCGTGGCAGGGCACACTGGGCATCATCAGCTTGGATGCCACCAAGCACAGCCACCTGCCCAGTGGCACTGGGGCTGGGCAGAGCTTCTGGGTAAGTCATGGGTTGGTACTGCTGTTTCAGCACCCTGGGGTTAAAGGGATTGTAGGATTTTAGGCAGTGTTATAAATGCATCTTATAAAGTTGGCTTTTCACAAATATTAAAATGAATACTACAGGTATAATTGTACTGTATTATGTTTTATTAATAGAGTTTAGAAAGGTGATGAATGTATTTTCTGATTGTAACACAGTGTTAACTGTAAAAAGACTAGGTTTTTTTCTCTTTGTAATATCTAAACTGACCAAACCAGAAGGTGTGGAGGGTACCTTGCATTCCTGCACAAAGACTGCTGACTTTCTGTTTCTTATCCAAATGAAGATAACCAAAAACCTCAGGAGAAGAACTTATGAGACCCATGTCACCAGATGAAATGGAGTGACCCACAGATGAATCTACCAAATAAAATGACTGGGGGAAGAATTGAAACAGATCAAACCCAAAGAGAATGTTTGAATCACGCATTAGGATCTATTGAATATGTAACACAGCAATCCTTAAAACACACTATTTGAAAGAGAAGTGCATGCTTTCTAGTGAGGCACCCCAGCCAGAACTTTTGCTTTTCTGTCTCCTAAATTGTCTATTTTTTGCTAAACTTATAAATTTTTCTAAGAAGTTGAACTTCGTTTTTCACAGCAGGTTTGTACCCCAGGCTGGAGGAGCACTACTGATCACAACCCCATCAATTTCACTATGGGAGTAAAATCAAAATTTAGATTGATTTTCACTGTCCCTGAATGAAACCTTAACCTGAGTATGAAAACTCTCAGTGGCTGATGGAAGCGCCCTCTATGTTCCCTTACTGAAAGGAGGGGATTTGTTTTGGTGTGTTGAATGAGACTGCAAATATCAGCACTGCATTTTGACTAGATCTTTTCTTTCAGTGCCTCAATATGTTTGATTTAGTTGAAAATGGAGTTTTTAGTTATTATGCTTTTATCTCAGTTGGGCTACTCTGTTATTTTGCTGCTAATGCTGAGTAAAGTACCATGATTGCTGGCTGATTTGACCTCTTTTGTCAGGGGGAGTCTTTCAGTTGATATTAGTGGGTTTTGAAAAGGGCACATTATGCACAACTTAAATCCAGTTGCTGGCTGCCTTTGAAACAGCTGATTTATTTAGGTATCTTTGTCTTTTAAGGGCCTTAATTCTATTGTCTCTTTGTAACTTAAATCCAGTGTTTTCAACCTTGTTTAACTGTATCTGAATTTGAATACCAAATTCTGTCAAAAGCCTATCAAAACCAGAGAAGTTTTTCTGTCTGTTAAATGCTATTAAAATGTCTTCTATTTGTTCTAGAGGAGTTTCATGATCTCATTTAAAAACAAAACACTTCTCAGGTTGTGTCATTCTGTAATACCTGATAGTATTGATAAAAAAACTTGCTATTTCTTGCTCATATTTTCACAACTCATTGTATATTTTAAGTAAGACTGTAATGTACTGTATTACTTTTTATTCCTCTTAATTTTTTTTTATTAATGGAGTTCTTATTGAAATTAGACATAATTTTTTTATATTTTCCTGCAGCTGTTTTATTTAATTGCCTAAAATTGTAACAACAAAGCTCAGCCTCATGCATTCTGTAGGTTTCAAATAAGTAAATTTCTTCTTGGGCATTAAATTCAAGAGATGTCAGATTACTGTATGAGTAATCAATCTAAAATAGAACAAAAGGTAAAGTGTTTAAATGTCAATTATAAACAGCCATGGAAAAAAATCTTAACCACTTTTGTATCAGTAATCCCTGAATATGTTCAAACCAGAGTCATTAAACATCCATTCACACTCTTTCAAAACAATACATTGGACCCTCTCCTGGGCCTGCATTTTAGCAGAGGTCTGTACACCAGTCACTCTCTGGATGCTGCTTCTCCTGGAGACCTTAGAGGAGTTTTAGAGATCACAGGGGACCTTCAGTTCCAGCTGCACACAATGATTCTCAATTAGGTCAGGTAATGGTGGGTATCAGCATTCTGCAGCAAGTGGAGCTTGAAATGTTTTGGACGTGGAAGGTGGGTTGAATTTCTCCCTGACATGCTTTTGCTGAAGTTCAGGAAGGACTAGAGAAACATTACTTTGGGCTTGGTTATGTAATCAGCCCCAAACAGTATTTTTGGTGGGGATGGGGAAGCAGGGGAATGCCCTTTGTTTTGCATTACCAAAATCCAAACACACCAAACAATGTGACCTCCTTTAATGTTTGGATTGATTTGTATTGAAATTGTGAGTCATGTGCAGCTCCGTTAATGTAGTTAAAAGTATTTGTGTGTTTTACTGGGCATTCTGCTGCCTTCTCATAATTTGATATGTTCCTAACAGTTAATAATATCTGTACTATTCATGCCCAGTTTAGGGATTACCATAAATATTCCACAGGCAATTTCTTTTTCTATTCATATATCAAATGGATTAAGAAGCTTGGTTTTGAGGAATAGTTGTTAGAGTCTAATTATCATATGGCTGATAATGTTTTCAAATAATAGGATGCTTTCATGGTAAAGCAAGATGCATTCCGTCTGCAGGAGCTGCATCATTTGTCAGATTTCTTAAGTGGTAGCCTGCAAGTTTGCCCAGTGAAAAGACTGAATTCTTGTAATAGATTGCATTGATGTAGTGCATTTCATCTGAAAGCCTCATTGCTTTGATAAACATCATTACTATTCTTTATCCATATTAAATAACATCTAGAATCCCCTGATGAGATCCCTTTGGTGTTAAGTGGTGTCCAAAATACCACTTTGTTATAAATGCATATTACGAAGTTGGCTTTTCACAAATATTAACATGAATACTGTATGTATAGTTGTACTGTATTATGTTTTATTAATAGAGTTTAGAAAGGTAATAGATGTGTATTTTCTGATTGTACCATAGGGTTAGCAGTAAGAAAACCATGTTAATTTCTCTTTGTAACATCTAAACTGACCAAACCAGAAGGTATGGGGGGTCTCCTTGCATTCCTGCATAAAGGCTGCCGACTTTCTGTTTCTTATCCAAATGAAGATAACCAAAAACCTCAGGAGAAGAATTTATGAGATCCATGTCACCAGATGGAGTGAAACCACCCACAGATGGATCTACCAGATAAAATGATTGGGGGCTATTTGAAACGGATCAAACCCAAAGAGAATGTTTGAATCATGTATTAAGGTCTATTGAATGTGTAACACAGCAATCCTTAAAAATAAGAAATCTGAAAGGGTGAAGGTGTGCTGCTGGCTGGCTTTATGCCAGGCACTCTCGGCCAAAATACTTTTGTTTTTCTGTCTTGTAATAGTCTATTTTTATTTTTTATTAAACTTATAAATTTTTCTAAGAGAGTGGAACTCGTTTTTCACACACAAGAAACAAAATCTCTGCAAACATGCTCCTGTCAGGGAGCACTTCTTGCATGTGTGCCCTGTGCCCAGGAATGACACGGAGTACAGCAGGAGAAGAACAGCAAAGAACAAAGGTAAAACAGAATTTTAGCATTTCTAGTGGGGGTTTTGCAGGTTCTTCTCAAACATATCAGTCATGTCCAGCCTCTTCCAATTACTCTACTGAGTGCAGCAGCTGCTTGTCACAGCACATAAATGGCAACTTTTAAATAAGGCAGAACATTTAATTGTTATCCTTGAAAGTATCTCTAAGGAGGTTCTGGTAGCTGGTGATGTACTGTCAACTAAAGACCCTCTTGGGAAATTGTTTTTGAACCTTAACCTCCCAGCCCAGTGGAGGATAAGGAGATGATAAAAATAGATTATAAAGCAAAGCCCTTCTCCTATTGCCTTCTGTTTGTTTTAAACAGACATATTTTATGCACACTGTCATTATATACATTTTCTAAAGGGTAATTATAAAAATCCTTTTAAAGGAAATCAATTTCTTAGACTCCTGTATGGGTGCTGCTGACATCTGATGTGATTTGACTTTCTCTTAGGCACATGGTATAATTTCTACCACTAGGCCCTTCAATAAATTTTTCTGGAGATGCCTTCAAGGTATAATTCATATCTTTGTAGCTTGATCATTAGCTTCTGTTTCTAGAAAAAGCCTAGTAGGAGGCATTATGAAATCTATTTGCAATCATCTAATGCCCCATACAGAAATTCAGGTGAGCAATCTGAATATATTGCTTCAGTGCAAACCCCTGATTTATGTTTTCATTATAGAAATCAGCCTTTCAATTACTAAAAACAGCTTCCATCTATGTATTCCAGGACTGCTAAAATGTGTATGAACCTTCCAAGTGGCATTTTTGTCTGAAATCACATGAGGTAATGATTGACTTGATGGGACATTCCAGACTAATGGCCTATTACAGCAATCAGTAACTTCAGCAATTATGGAGCTGCTGCATCCACTCTGTACATAGAAGGGCTATAAACTGGTGGCAACATGTTTTGTCACACAATCCTTAAATATGAGAAACCCACCTCTACTCTGAATTAGTACAGAAGCAAGAGGAACTGCTTCTAAAGTGCCACAGCTGGTCGCACACACACAGCTGGGGGAATCCCCTGCTGTTGATCCCTGCAGAGGAATCAGGTTTTTAGCAAGGTCCATTTCTGTGTGCCCTGTAACCAGAGCTCTGTGTGACTGGTCACTGACCAGGGCACTGCAGAGTCACCCTGAGACCTGCCACACTCCTCCCAACAGAGAAAGGTAAAGCAAAACACCCCTTTCCCCATTCAAACGCTGGCTGACAAGAATTAAGTCCTTCCTCCTGTACTTCTCTCCCAGAGCATAATCTGCTTCACATGAAGTGCCTAGAGCCTGCACAGCAACATAGGCATTCAAAGATAACTTCCATTCTGGCAAATTCTAGTTTCCACATGATTTTTATCTGAATGTGGTATTATTAGCAGGTAGGGAGACAGCTTTTTCTTAGCACTGCTGACCTAATAAGGTCCTCACAGATAGAAAAATTACAGCCTCATGTCACATCCAGGTGGCAGTCACATGCCTGAGTATGACCTAAAGAACCTTCTGTTTGTTTTAATGACCCTGAAAAACTGATTGCTGAAGATCCTCAGGAACTGGTATGGAGTAGAAGGAATTTTGCAGCACCTCTGACACAGTCTGTGGTCAAGAAAATGCTTGATCCTTTGAGATGTCGTGGCTTTTGTCAGCACTTGATCACAAAATACTGTTTTCCTTGCCTTCTCTCCTCTGGCATGTAAATCACATGCAAGAATAACAGTCAGCATTAAGCTCCTGTGACTGACTCCTACAAGGCCATTTTGGTTATAAAAAAGGGTGGTCCCCTAAGCCCACACCTTTCTTTGGCAGGAATTTATGAACTAGCTTTAAGCACCATTGACAGCCTGATACATGGGTCACTTGCAAATCAGTTTTTCTTGCTGAATTATTACACTACTAACTCTACAGCTTTCTGAGCTTTACAAAGTGTACTTCTGCAGTGTGTGTGAAGGATGAATAGCCTCAATAAATTCCACTATAGAAAGGAACAATGAGGAGAGCATATTGCTGACTTTAGGATAATGAAAGCAACGCTGGATTTCAGATTGTTTTGATGTGATTAACATTGTGTTCTCAGAGGTGAATGATTTTTAAGGTTTTCATTTTCTAGAAGCACATCTGAGAAGTGGATTCAGAAGATGAGACAGGATTTTATGGTTATTTATCCCAGGATTATTGTTCCAGCAGCATCCCTATGAACCACCCAACCAAAGAGCTCACAGTATTTTCTATTTGGTGCATGTGGAACAAGCCCCAAGAGGCCCCTGCCCCTGAGAGCAGGGTCAGAGCACACACAGAGCAGGCAGGAGGAGGGCTCACAGCCCCAGGAAAGACACTGGGAATTGAGTCACAAAACCCATCTTTGCCAAACTTCAACCACTTGCCTGAGCTGCCACAAGATGTGGAAAGATCAAGAATTCTCTTAAGCCACATTTCTTGGCAGTAGCCTACTCCAGACTGCGTGGGCCAATCTCAGACCTAGATATCATTAATGACATCCCAAATATTGGCAGTTTGGGAAATCACTGCAGTGACATTCTCTATATTATAGGTACAGGACTTCACAAGAGGTGTGCAAGTTGCCAAATCACTGCTATCACACAGAGCCTGGATAAGTAAATGCTTCAAAGGAGAGTCTTTCCTTCCCCCAAGTACCTACTTCAGATTGCTTCTCAAATGTTGGGTGTCAACATCTATTGGTTAATAACAAGTGCTGGGGAAAAAAACCCCACCTGAAATTATTGTTTGATTATGAGCCTCAGTAGAAAATCCAGAAAAAACTCCTATCTGTAACCCATAGTCTGACAACCATTTTAAACTGACCATTTCAACTTCAGATCTGTTCACGAGGAGCAATGAGTGAGCTACAGCCATGGAAACTGTTTAACAGACATGAGCTGCTCCTTCTCTTTGATCAACACAACTGAGACTCATTATTTTAACCACCTCTGTAATTGTCTCAGACACACATGCCCTCAGCAACACAGAGAAGCAAAACTCTCCAAAATCAAGCCACATATTTTTTCTTACTGGCTGGAGTTTAAGAAACTGAGAATACAATACCCAGAAAACCTCAGGGACTATGTAACAGTGTTCACACTGTGAAGTACCATAAATGAAGAAAAATTAAGTCCCCAAGGAAAAAGACCTTGAAATATATTAGTAATTTTCTTTGCAAACCTCTTCTGTCAAGATCTGTCCTGTGATTAACTGGCCATAATCATCTAAGCTAAATAAGAAAATGAGGACATAATGGCTTCGAAGAAGAGACTTTAGGGTTTACCATGAAATAAGATAGTACCTAAGCATCTGACAGAAAAATGAAGGAAACCAGTATCTTTTCACTTATCCCTGCAAATAGCCAAAGGAGCTGCACAAGCAAGGAGAGCAATGCTGGGTCAGTTTGTGGTGCTGCAGTTCCACGTTGTCCTGTTCTCTCACTGTTGTATTCTCTCTTCAGCACACACAGTAACTGGATACTAAGAAGTGTTAGGGAGAAACAAAAGTAATTTTAAGAGAAGAATGGGTTATTCTCATCTCCATCCTCAGAGATTAATGGCATCAGAGAATGGATCCACTCACATCCACATTAAAAACTACCATCCATTTCTAGCAGAAGCTAAAGAGAACAGGACCTTGAATTTTCAGTACTCATTCAAGCAGCCAACACACATGTAATTATTTAACCAAAATACCATCTCTATGAAATCACATAGAAATTCACTTTGTTTATCAACTTACTAAAATCCCCCTTTATTACACTGAAAGACATTTAAGGATTATTCCCAGCACAAAAAAGCAGATCCTCCCCTTTCCTCAGTGAACTTAACTTACTAAGTTGTGCCTTACATATAGATGCAATATTGAAATACCATGCACTATCAATTACACACTTTCATTTGTTTGGAAAAATATCATCCTGAATGTTCCACCTCGAACAATTTCGTTTTACATGAGAATAAATAATTTCAGTAAGTCTACCTGTAATGGTTCACTCAGAATTACGTGGAAAAAGTTCTGTATCCAGATCTCCCAAAGGAGATCTGGATAGTACAGGAGACTGTACTATTGTTTCTAGAAAGAACAGCTGTGTTCTCACTGTTGACATTCAAGATTCACTGAAAGAATTGTGGAGCCACTGAATATTGAAATCTATTTTATTAAAAGAAAGTCAGAATTGTAGGTCTGTTCTAGCAAAGCACTGTAAAGCATGGAATTTCTTCTGTCTTCAGCAAAAGGTGAGTAAAAATTGAATATAGACCAGTGACAGAAGCTACAGAGCAAGGTGGTCATCAGTGGATTTACATTTGCACTCTGAGCTGAGTTTTACTCTTCAGCTGAGCTCCTTCCGTTCACACCTTCAGTAACTCTAGGAGCAATTTACTAAGGCAGCCAGTGGGGGGAAAACACCTTTATCATTCCTGACATTTAGAGAAGTCAAACTGCAGCACTTCAGGTTGCTGCTCAGGAAAATGTGCCCGTAAGGGACAAAAGAATGTGGCTTTCTGTGTTTTGTGAAGGGTATTTCCTGCAGGGCGTAGGGCCAGCACGTGGGTGCCCCTGTATTCCTGCTGTAGATACACTCCCCTTTGTGGGAGAGTTGTTCTGCTGTCCATGTGAACATCAACCATGTGTCCAAGAGCACAGCAAACAGCTCATAGTTCTTCCATTTTTATATTCCATCATTTCAGTCTTCACTCATTTGGTATTTTCTGGAGGAGCTGCATAATGCAGAGGGCAGTATTCATCATGAGATCAGATTTAGTGATTTAATTTCACATTATCTCAGTGCTTTCCTAATTGTTTTTGATTACACACCCCTATTATAAAAATATGTTTGAGCAGACTGCTCAATACATCTATGTATTTATTATACTACTGTACTCACGATTATGTATAGTATAAAGTATATGCAAAAAAATAAGTTGAAAAAGAATAAAATAACACTGAAATACACATAATTAAAAATTATATCCTATTTTATCTCCTCATTTTGGAAACACTGGATCAGACCCTGTACAAAAAAATCATATTTCCAACTCCCACTGTGTTTTTAAAAGACACAGTCTCTTCCTAACTTCTGAATAAACTCCATGTCTTTTGTGTTTATCTACTAACAATTGTAGGATATGTACCAGAAGATGTTTGAGAACCTATTATTACAGGTGTAGGGTATTTTTCAAATGTTTGATTATTAGACTAAATGCATAACTGGCAACTTCAAAATAAATTTTTACTATTTACTTCGTGGGAGAGTTTCTCAAGTTTTCTCCAGTTTAAAAGTGCTAATTTTGAATATTATGAAAATCTATTCAAAACTGTTTAAAAGGCTTAGTACTTTTTAAATAAAGTGAAACAACTTCTTTCAGGGCAAATTATCTATTTGATATGGAAATATATTCCTAATCCTTATGGTTTGCTGGGAAAATTACAAAGAACTATTTTTCCAGTGAAGATTAAACACTGTTTTGCTGGTGGAGCAGTTTGAATTAGGAAAACTAACCATTAAGACAACCCCACAAAGGTAGAAACCTTTTCACAGTGACCTTCAAGAAAGCCTGTGTTTCCCAGAGAGAAAAGCAAGGGAGTGAGGATTTCCTGGCCAGGAGAGCCTGGGAGCTCTGGGCTCAGCCTGGCCCTGCCTCAGTCCCTGCTTGACACAGGCCACAGCTCCAGGAGGCTGCAAGAATAGCACAGCTCTGGCTGTCCTGGTTTTTCAACAGGAGTTGCTACGATTCTAAGGCTTGTGCTCATATAGGATATATTTTTTCCATTTGCACTGATGTTTTAGCTGGATTTTAGTGCTTACTGGGAGACTAGAAAGAGCAAAATAAGTAAAACCCCCTAAAATCTATGGCTTTGATGAAACAGCTTCTATTGTGCTGGCACAGGGCTCCCTCTTGTATTTATGAGTGGGAGAAGGTGCTTGTCCCTGCTTTTGAATAAGGGGAGCATGTCTTTACCATAATCACTTGCAAACACTTTTTGAAAAAGCCTCAGTGAGTCCTGTGTGTGCCTATGTCTGGGTGCACAAACATTTATAGCTGTGTGTGAGCCTCAGTCAGCCTGGCAACCTCTCTGCACTGTCAGTGTGAGTCAGTCCCTGTGTGGCTGACTGGTGTGCCATCCCTGTACACCCTTGTCTGAGGAGATTGAGATGGCTTTCTTGGCTGTTTGGTGTTTTTTTGCTCATCTGAAGGGTCTGGCTTTTGGGGGAGGTTTGTGGGAATCCATGTGCAAAGGGGGTTGGGTCTGTGCTGTGGAGTGAGGATATCCCAGGTCCTGCTGTGCGCTGGAGAGGGGCACAGCCATGGACAGGCTTCTGCCTTCCCAACATCCTGACCCAAAGCCTTATGGTATGAAGCATATTGAAACATATAGAGGGCAGCAGGAACAAAGGACATTATCTAATGCTGGCAAATCTTTGCTAAACTGGGTCACTGTGGTGACATGAAAAGTTTTTTTGCAGCCATTATTTCATCACCAGCTCAAGCCATTTATAAGTGAACATCATTGCTTGCATTAGGGACAACTTTATTATCTTGCTGCCTCTTGAACTGCTTCAGGATTTTTCTTCAGATTTCATTGGGAGTGTTACAAAACACTTGTAATGCTGAGTTTACATGAGGAGGAAGTGTACAGATTCTTCATAATGCCCTAGTATACAGAAAGGTGTATCACAAAGCCATTTAATACAAGTTGTGAAATAAACACAAAATGATATTTTTTCCTTTTTTAAAAAAAGCTTCCAAAAGGGGATGGTTGACATGGTGTAAGTCCTTGTGCCATCAAGGAAATTATCATGAAACTGAAGTTTTTATATTGCCCTTCATTGAGGACATTGGCACAGCCCTCTCACAGGTATGACACAAACTGACTTAAAAGGCTGCAGCTTCTCATAGAAACGAAACATCAATATCCTGAACTAGAAGATATTTTTCTTGTCCTAGTTTCAAGGATTTATGTCTCTGTCTGTTGGGGACACCATTGCTTGAAACACAGAAGAAATGCTAAGCTGACCAGAAAATACTGCCATCCTCCAAGAAAAGAGTTATTTTTCAGTAACATATTGACTTTAGAATTGATTATAAATCTAAAAGCAATTACTTACTTATGAACTTAAGTTAAAGCAGATTGCAGAGTAGTTTGGATTTAAATAGGTGGCAATACATATCCATTACTCTGTTCAATATGCTAATGGAAAACGAGGTCAGAATAACGAAGCATCCAATGAACAAAGAACCTTGAGAAACAGTATCTGATCTATGTTTAGCTTTCTTAATTACAGGATAGCAGTAGTGAAATGCAGCTTTTCATCAGACAGTATTTCATTTAGCAGAAAACAGAGAACCAGGATGCCTACAGTGCTGGAAACTCAGCCAGGGTTCTGCAGAAGTAAAAAGACTGTACAAAACAAAAACTCCATATGAGACTAGAGGTGGCAGGAATTGTCCATGCTTGTGGTAGTCTGTTGCTGAAAAACTCAGTACTCAGGTCCTCTTAGATAGCCCTGCAGGCTTGCAAGGTTGACGTGCCAGATCCACACAGTCATGAAGAATAATGGTGCTACCAAAAGGCAATACCCTGCTGTCCCAGGATGATGTTATGATGCTTGTAACCACAATTGTCTGTTCTCTGTGTGCTGCATGTTGTGTTCTGTACCTTCAAGACTGGTTCTCAGCAAAACAGGGAAAGAAGCAGAGGAGTTTGAGAAAACAGTGTTAACTCCTCTGCATTCCCCCTCTGGACTCTGTGTGTTTGTCGGAGGTAAGGACAGCAGCCGGACAGGGAACTTTTTTTTGCTTTTAGTTATTTTGGCTAGCTGAGGCAAAGAAGCTTCCTGGACTTCTTCTTTTTTTTTTTTTTTTCTTCTTTCTTTCTTTTTTCTTCCTTCTTTTTTTTTTTCTTTTTTTTCTTTTTTCTTCT
>JBBMKD010000217.1:435848-468080 GCA_037834095.1 Argya squamiceps
ACATAATTATCTGTATAAGAGGCAGTGACCTCCCATCACGGGGGGAGTCACCTGTGTCCGAGCTGCTGTGAACATCTTGGTTGGGCACAGAGAAATTTGTAAGGTAAGAAATAATAAACATGTGAGAAACCCAGAAAAAACAAGACCTTGAAGACTGTTTCGTTCTCACATCTGACTCAGAGCCTTCAGAGGGCAAGAAAGACTCTCGAGCCACCACCTGAACCTCAGGTGAGAGAAACCAAACCCGAGAAAACCTGCTTTGCCTACATAGCTCACATTAATGAACCTTATTATTATTATTATTATTATTATTATTATTATTATTATTACTGGGGATTGGCATCTCAGAGATATTTAGGATAGGTTTAATTTCCCAATTTGTGTATTTCCAACCATCGAATGGTTTTGGCACAGAAATCTGAATTTGTGAGATATTGATGTTGTCAGTATTCTAGCAAACTCATGAATTGAAGACTGAATTGCAAATTATATTTTAAACAAGGTTTCTCTGCTGAGTATTTCAGCACTAAGTACTGGGGTTTTTTTCCATTTTACCTGGTGTTTATGGAAATGTGAATAATACCATCTTTTACAGCAGGTGGTCAGGTGGAGTCTCTTCTTTCTTTTGATAATGTCATCTTGCTCTCAGGGTGGTAGAAATGCTTTAGCTTTCCTACATTTTTAGAGTTGGAACTATATCCTGAAGGTTTAACAATAAGAAAGAGGTCTGAATTAAAGTGTTTCTCTCAGATGTCTCAAATAACTCACTTGCACAAAGTAAATAGCTGTGTCTGAACCAATGAGAGAAGACAAATGCATTCATTAGCTGCTGATATTTTGATGAATCCTGAAATGTAAAAATACTGCTGAGCAAGTAAGGAATTTGGTAGTCTTAAATAGTTCAATGGCTCTTCAGGCCCAAGAATTCCTTTTGGTGTGTTCCTTTTGCAGTGAGCTGCACCAAGGAGATATTTCAGTCCCAGGTGTAACCAGTATCTTTACAGACCTTTTTATTGGACAATCCAGTCTTTGGCTGCTGGTGATGACTTCAGTAACTGCTTCATTCAGCTGTCTCTGCCCATTTTCTGTCTCTCAGATAAGCTGTATTCAGCTTCAGAGAGGTTTCATCTTTCCTTCATGTAATTCTTGTTCGTTATTAAAATTGGTTCAGTATCATGAAGTGTCAAAATGGGAGTTTTATGTGGCAAAAAGGGAGAATGATTCATTTCTTGTACTATAAAATAATCAGAATTGTACAGGGCAAAAGGAATATAATTTTCTTCTTCTCCTTCTCCTTTCTTGTTCTCCCGCCTCCATACATAGACAATTTTTTGGAAAGGAATAAAAGTGATGCACAGAGTTGATAAAAATCTGTCACTTAGGGTTTAAGAAGTTACAGTAAATTGGAATTATAACATTTGGAGCAGATTCCATTTCAAATCATACATAAATTATGGACAAACGTTCATAATGTAATTAGAAATTTTAAAATACCTACTTTAATTTTCTTTATTCAAATATTTATGCCTAAATAAAGTAAAATGCAATAAAGCTCAAAAGTGAATTTTGTGTAAGAAAGCCATATTTCAATATAAATCTTGCTGTCTTTCATGTATCCCTGTTGGAACTAAATTGTTCCAGTTCTTCCAATCTCTCTTCATTTGCCCTTTTCTAGACAGCCTGTATCTCCCTGTGGCCTTCAGTTTATTCACTTTTATGCAATAATTCCAGTAAGGGAATTCTCAGTGAAAGAGAGCAAATACTTTGCCTGTATAATAGCATTGAATGCCCCCTCTCTGCACTCCCCAGCTGAGTTTTCCTTATGAAAAAAGTACAGCTTTGCTTCTTTACCACAACCTTCCAAACCTCCTGAGCACCTGCACGTCCCACACAAGCAGTTGATCCGTTGTTAATTGTCCTTTAGACTCATCTGCTTCTGCTGTTTTATAGAGGAAGACCAGAGGTGCTGATGCTGAAGGTTTCTAACACTGAGCTCAATAGCTGGGGATGCTGCTGAAAGGTGTCAATTAAAAAATGACATTAAACTTTTCAGGACAAACTTTCTGGTTTTCATTTAAACTTACTGCCTTAGATTCAAGAGTAAATGAAAAAGCTGGGGTTTTGAACTCAAATATTTCTAAAGTGCTTTGCTGGTTTGTGCCATATAATAGATCTCTGGTGTTGTGTTACTGGATGTGTTGTTAATGCCAGTTCAAACAAATTAAGAAATCAGTAAAAGTTTACCTTTCAGATACATGAGTAGTATTTCAAGATTCTAATTCAAAAACCATTCCCATATTTTAAGGTCTTGCTAAAATAGTGCTGAGGCATTCTTAAATGTGAGGCATAGAAAATTTCTGTCTTTTATTCAGCCTCTGAGTAGTCAGGCCTGAGTGTAGTACACAAAGAATCAGGAGTTGTTCACTGTCCTTCACTAGGGCAAAAGAAAAATTCAAATTAGGTCTGAACATCACTCATACACAAAGGGCTTGCTGCAAGAGGCTCCACTGCTGTCTTTGAACTGAGAGCAGGAGCCCCTCAAGCCATAGTCACCCTTCAGCAGGAAACTGCATTCCCTACCCAACAGGGAGCTCTTGGGTGGCAATAAAGTCCACACAGCAGTGGACTCCAGTCATGGGCAAGTGTTTCAAAGGAGGTTGTAGTGAGGTGCCAATCAGTCCCTTCTGCCAGGTAGCAAGTGACAGGGTGAGCCATAATGGCCTCAGTTTGCACCACTGGAGGTTTAGATTGGATATCAGGAAAAAAATTCTTCATGGAAAGGCCTGTCAAGCACTGGAGCAGACTGCACAGGGAAGCTGGAGAGTCACCAGCAGTGGAAATACCAAATAATGTGTCGCTGTGGCACTTGAGGGCATGATATTGTGGTGAATGTGGTGGTGGTGCTGGGTCGGTGGTTGGACTTGATCGTCTTAGAGGGCTCTTCCAGCCTTAATGACTTTGTGATTTTAAATACTCAGATGGCCTGGAACTAACCACACATCGTTCAGAGCACTGGCTTTATTTCTTCTAAAAAGCGGGACAGAAATTTGGGATTATTGGTGGCCTGCAGTTTGCATAAAGTCTTAATGTCCTCATTTTCTCCACTTTAAAACTGCCCAATTTTAATATTCTTTTCAAATGTAACAGAGCATGATTTTAGATGGTTTAAAAGTTGTCTGATGACATGTAGATGGTTTCAGTTGTTTAATTAATTTTTTCTGTGTATTTCTATCACAGCCCATACATCTGCAATTGCTTTTCAGCATTTTTCTGATATTATTAAAATTATTTTTTCAATTCCAGAAGAAAACTCTAAAACAACCAAACAAAACTGAGAAAATGAACATTGACTATTTTTCTTTGCTGGCCTGTTTTTACTAAAAATACTTATTTTCCCTTTTGTAGCAATAAAATTTTGCAAGTTTATATCACATTTTCATAATTAACCAGAAAATTGTTGAAGTACTTCAGTTATTTTAAGTTTATTGCCTTATTCCTAAATTTTCAATGACATTTGTTAGATATGACTGTCAATTTACTGTCTGCTTTCCCACAAGGATATGTTATGAGCTCTTTTTTCCTCTCAGATGAAAAGGCAAGAGTCTATTCTTCACAGCACCAAAAATAAAAAAAAAAATCAGTTTTTTTTCTTGTCAATCTTACGTAATTCTGATAAATCCAAAGAGACCTGGACCAAACTTTCAAATGACATTTTGCTACACAGGAAATGTCAGTGTGCAGAGAGCCAGATTCAGAACATTATAGTCACATGAAAACTGTGTGACATTGTCTCTTGCTTCATCATTCTGTTAAAAAAGAAGGGAAGAGAGACTTCAGCAGGAATAAGTTTCTTATATGTACAACAAAAAGTTTGAGGAAGGGGAGTGAAATAGGAGATAAAGAGTGGTGAGAGAAGACTATTAGAGCAGAGGAATATTAGGTAAAAGAGGATATTACTTTGCAGTAAGAGGAGAAAAAAGCATATGCTTTTTATATGCTGATTTATGCTGTGCGACTTACATCCCCTGTAAGGAGCCTATTAAAGTCACAAAGTGGTAACTGGCAGACAAAGGACATCTGCATGGGGGAGAAGAAGGTCGTTAGCTCATCTGAGTTTGAAAAGATGACAGCCTCCAGTTTCAGATAGCTCTCATTTAATTAGGGGTTTGTTCAGGCTTTCTTTTCCTCCCCAGACTAAAGGTCTGTTACAGTATGGAAAGGGGTATTGGCCTGTGCCTCCATGCGCAGGGAAATCCAGTGTTACTGCATCTAGAATTGTCAGTATTGTTGCTTGTTGATGGCACGTGGTTTTGATTTGAGATTTTGTTGATTTTTTTCTAAAGCAAGACACACACTCCAGAGAACAGTTTTGCTGGGTGCAGACAAATTTATGGACAAGTGCCTGGTGCAGTTGACTACCAAAGCCACACAATTTATTTAAATCTTACCTAAACCTGTCTCTCCTCTGTGTGAAGACAGCTCCTGGAATACTCTCACCATTTCAGGTTGCAAGAGGTGGCAGGCAGGGATAGGATCCCAGCATGGTTTGGCTTGGAAGAGGCCTCAGGAGGGCTGGAGTCCAACCCCTTGCTTGAGGCAGTTGGCTCTGGGGTCAGCCCAGGCTGCTCGAGGTTTTATTCAGTCACAGCTTGGAAACTGCAAGGAAGGAGGGCAGAAGCACCTCCCTGGGAAACCTGGTACACTGCTGGGCTTTCTCATGGAGGAAAAGATGTTTTGTCTGCCTGTGCCTCGAGCCTACACAGATTCCTCCTCATGTATTGACAGCTGCCCTCATTTTGGTGTTTGGCAGATTTGAAAAGTCTGTGTTCTGTCACCTCTTCCATGGCATCGATAAAGATGTTAAGGAGGATGGATTTCAGGATTGATCCATGTGTGAGGTGCTTTCCTCGTCACAGGCATCAAGACAGAGTGCAGCCTGATTACCATCACCCTCTGATCCAGATCTTTTCAGTCCATCCTTCCAGTCTGTAGTGACCAAACAAAAAATGTGGGAGATGGTGTTTGTTGAAAACCTTGTCAAAAGAAGTGATATTTGATGATCTTTCCTCATCCACAGATGTGGTTGTTTTATCATAGAAGATCATCAGGTTAGTTAGGTTTGATTTATCCCCAATAAATCTGTGCTGACTGCTCCCAGTCACCTTATCCACTGTATGCCCAAAAATGTGTTCCAGGAGGGCTCATGCCATTTTCTGGGTCACTTGGGTTGTCTGGCCTGTTCCCCACACAGGCCTTTTGACATTTTTGGAGACACTTTCTCCAGTTGTTGTGTTTCTTCTGGTCTCCATCAATTTCTAACAGTGACAGAGAAAATGGCCTTAAAGGGACACACCCAGTTTCCTCAATACACTCAAATGAGACTGGTTGAATTCCAATGACTTGTAAGGATCGATCTCAAATAGTTTCTTGTACGTTATTGATAGTTCAGCTTCTCTTTGAACTTCTTGAAACCAAGTACAGAGGCATTTTTAGAGAAGGCCAAGGCAAAGGTGGTGCTGAATAGCTGACTCCATTTGTCTGCTCTTTGCCTCATCAACCAGCAGGCCTCGATTTACCTCATTCAGCCTCTTGCTGCTAATGGAGCAGCAGGATTGTGGCTCAGCCCAGCCTGGCAAATTCCAAGTTCTTTTCTACTACAGCATAGCCTCAAAGGCTGGGAGAGGCTGTGTCATTGTAGGACACAAAAGAAAGATGAGAGGCTCCAAATATTTCAGAAGGCAAAGAGCACAGAAAAAAGGCTTGTCTATTCTTACTGCCTTTTATAAGGTGTTCCCATACAGAGTTAACATGACTGGTGAATAGGAATGACACCTCTCTAATTCCACTGGTTAAACCAGACAAACAGCAGAACACCACCTGGAAAAAGATTGTTCTGAGAAAGGAGAGTTGTTTGCCAAGATTGTTTTGAGAAGAAGCTTTCTTGAGAAATTTTTCTTTGGGAGAAAGTTAGCAGTTGCTAGCAGGCTACAATCTCTCGGACCCAGAAATATCAGGCCAACAAGGCTGTGCACGTATTTTGCAGAGTAAAAGTCATGGAATGGTTTGGGTTGGAAGGGATTTTAAAGGTCATCCTTTTCCAAACCCCACTTCCTTTGACAGAGACTTCTTTCCTTTAGATCAAGTTGCTCAGAGCCCCATCCAGCCTTGTCTTGGACACTCCCAGGGATGAGGGGTCCATAACCTCTCTGGGCAAGGGATCTGATCTGCTCTGCCAAGGTTCTGCAGGCATTTGGATGCGATGCTGGCTCTCACACAAGGAGCTGGGAGTGCAGGAGCCCTGTCTGCAGGGAGAGCTGGGGCTGAGGGCTGGACATGGCCCTTGTTTTGCCCCTGCTTAAGTTACCAGAAAGTAGCTGTGTATGGGGTCAGAATAAGTTTTGGTGTTTTGCCTTCCTCTCTAGCCTGAAGAGGGTTCAGTGCATCCTGAGAAACTCCTGTTTTATCACTTGGGTAATGCCTTTGCTATTGGGGTTGTAAATATGACCTGGGAGGAGCCCAGGTGGTGTGTGGGCTGCTTTCTGGCTGCATCCCAAGGGTTCCACTTGTTGGCATGCACCCCACACCCCCAGCAGCTGTTTCCAAATAGGGAAAGAGTTTCAGTTTACTTCTAGACATTTTAGGAAGTTTACCTAGACTTTTCCATACCCTCCTGGCAGCAATTGCCTCAGCACCAGCACAAGAACAGGGATTGGGCTCCAAGAGTGTAACTCAAAGCCTCTTGCTGATCTTATTGGCAGCAAGACAAATTGTCCCTCCCAAAACATTCAGTATTTAGGAAGGAGCACAAAGGAAGGAGAGGCTTTTTGGAATGTCTTTTAGCCAGGTGTTAGAAGTTTCTCGGCTTATCTTTTTTCTGTAATGTTTCTTATTTTGATGTTTTTCTTTACTAAATCTTTTGCTTTACGAAACACCTCTGAAGAGCAGCCTGGCTAAATTTATTTTAGGCACTTCTCTGCAAAGTCTGGACCCTCAGAGACTGATACATTTACACGTGGTTCATTACACTCTGACCATGGGTTAACCTGTATCAACCACTCCCGTCCTGATGAGCCATGGGCTTGCTGGGAGTTCTGAAGTCTTCAGTCTGTGAGGGAATGGAGGCGAGTCCTGATATCTTATCAGAGATGGACCTCTGCAGAATTAACCCTTCCAGCTGGTTGAATCCACACTTGTTAATTGTAGCAAATCAACCTGTAACAGGTTCCTGACTTCAGAAGAGAAGTTCTAATTTATTTTACAGATGTTGAAATTTTAGCCATCAATACAAAGATCAAGATATGAGGGCTTTACAAATATGAAAAATAGTGTAGCTGTAAGGGTGTAATATTTGAAAATAATGAATTATAATTGTGCTAATGAATTATGAACTGTAACAAGTTTGTTTCTCTGAGCTGTGGGACACTTTGTGCCTAATAAAGCTCCTGTTGCTCAAGATGTTTTGTATGGCTTAGAAAGAATCAAATGGTTTTTGTTTTTCTCAGTAAAACAGACAAAAATAACATTGACTTTATTTTTTTCTTTTTATTTTCATCAAAAACTTAAACCATTGATAATTTGCATGGATATGTGATTTTCAGAGTTAGTTTGATGTTTGGTTTTGAATTTTACTCTGTTTACTGACACTGAATTATTTAGTTTATTAACATCAATGATTTCTTGGTGTAGTTTCAGAGATTTAATATATTTATACCATGGACTGTAAAAGAAAAATTACATTCTCTGAGCTAGTTAAAATTTTAATAAGCTTATTCACATGTTTTGAAATAAATTCTATATGTAATGAAAATAGTGGTTCCAGTTTTTCTCATCTTGTATTACTTTTTTTTTAATTCTGTGCAATTATTTCCTAACATGCTTTAGATAATTACAGGAATTATCTGTATGAAAACCCTGTATTGGCATCTGTAATTTCAAGACATTAAAAAAAAAGGCAAAATGTAAGCCCAGCCTCTTGTGCTTGAAGGGGGTCTGAGGCTTGGCACAGTGAGTTGGGGATAATTTCTTACCCTTGTGTTTTTAAATGTCCGTGTAAGATCTGTAGGAGAAGAGATGACAGTGATACTCTGT
This sequence comes from Argya squamiceps, assembly GCA_037834095.1. Lineage (NCBI taxonomy): Eukaryota > Metazoa > Chordata > Aves > Passeriformes > Leiothrichidae > Argya > Argya squamiceps. The sequence goes on from JBBMKD010000217.1 coordinate 443,937, forward strand.
ATTGAAAGATTGATTTCCCTCAGTTGTAAATGTCTCCCAAACTGATGTGGTAAAGCACCCTGTTCTGGCATGCAGGGACATTGGCTTTGAGCTGAGCAAGGAGGAAGAAGAAATGTTTATGCATAAGATTTTGAACGGAATTATGTGGTGTGTGACTGCAAAAGTTAAGGCTTAAACTATTAAACAACTCTTCAAAGATAAGTCACTTACACAGGCAGTTGCTTCCTGTATATGTGAACCTGTGTAAAGTCAATCTCATGCATTATGAACATTTCTGAGGGAAGGATCATAAAGTGAAATGAGTATCTCCAGGTATCTAAAGCTAGTAGGGATGCTGTGAAGCAGCATTGCTTTGTGTAAGGGGACATTTTGCTCTTTGGAATGGTTTGTTCTGTATTTGTGATTTTCATTTCAAATTGGCTTTCCTAAGAGTGAAAAATCCATCCTTCCTGTTTTTAGAGTGTACTGTGAGTAAAGCTTAGCTTTGGATAACTGGAATTTTAAGAGTGTGTGTAAGAAAGTCATGCATATTGACTGAAAGTAATTTATGCACTTGCTGTAACAATGTGCAATTTTTAATAAAACAGTGCAGTATTGAGTGCAGTTGAGGATAACTAGAAATTACATTCAGCATAACATGACTTCAGGATAAATGAATAAACAGAAGAAATGATCCATGTCCTGCTAAATTCTAAGCATACCAACAACATAAAATATAGATTCTGCTCTGTGGTATCATTGCATTATAGCTTATTATTTCAGCCTCTGGTAATATCAAATGTAGAAACACCAATAACTATGATGAGTTAGATGTGAGTCAGTCATGGGTTATTGAGGTTCCCTTTGGAAGGGGAGAAATCCACAGGGAGACAATTATGATAATTTCTTTTAAATCCTGAGATAGACACCATCACGTTGATGAGAATCCTAAAAACCTCAGGGCTTCCTTTTCTTGAGCCAGGACACAAGTCAGACAAAACTCTGGTTATTCTTTTTTTTCATAATGATCAAATACCCTGTAACACAGTAGTTTTCACTCTGAAAGCATTTTATACAAATGTTTGTGATAATTTTTGCCTCCTAGAATGAGGTGAAGCATGCTGGTCCTTTTTTGTAAACTTTCTGTGGTAAAGGAGCCATGCTGTCAATATCTGAGATTCACAGAGCAGGTGAAAGAAAGTGCCAAAACAATATGATAAAATCAATGTGAGAGACATTAGGTACCTCTCAGAGATTCTGGTCAAATGCTTGGTCTTTCTTGGTTTTTCTTTAGTTTTCCCAAATTGAATTTTTTGGAAAGCAATGTCAGACCAAGTACAGAGGCATCCTCTAGGCCTGCTGTTCCACTCCCCTGCAAGGGCATCCTCTGGGTGCTGAGGAAGAATTTGACAGCCCTGTGCATATGGTAGTGTGAGAGTCTTCAGAAAGGGAGAGGGGGAAACACCAATGCAGCTTGGCAAAAAGTCACTGCTTTTGTAAAAAAGCTGGAGGAAGATTTACTGGCATTCTCAACCTATAAAAACAGAGTGCTTTTATATTCAAGTTAGAACCTCAAATTATAAAACTAAAAAATGGTTCATTAAACTTAGAATGTTACATCTTTCCTCCACACTGAACAGATGACACATTCCCTTTTTTTTTTGCCTTTGAAATCAAACTGAGCCCCAATTCCCAGTCAGTGAAATATGTAGTTGTAGTTGTATTTCTTAAGCATCTTTTGAGTTAACAAAAACCACTTGGGCCTGTTTAGGGCAGCAAATGTGCTTTCTTGCCTTTCTGAGACAGACCCAAGCATTTAAAAAAATGGATTATACATTTACATTTGGTTTAGATGTGCACATTGATTTGAAAACTCTTTGGTTTTCCTAGATATCCTTGAATAAAATCATTACAAAATATATAACATCAAAGTTAGTAAATGCTCAACAAAAGGTGACTGCTTCAATTTATTTGTTTAGTTCCAGTACTGTTAGATGGTGTTTTAGTGGTAACTTCTACAGTCTGATTACTATGTTAACAAATATCTGTGATAACTAATATAATTAATAGCCTTAATTGTCATCAGTTTACTGGGATAGACTTTTTAAGAGGAGGCCTTAGCAGTATTGTACATGTGTTTACATAAATAGACAAGGGATATAGTGTCTTTTGTGTTTTCAGACATGAGTTTTGGTGCTGAGTGAGAAAGGTACTACACTCAGGGCCTTTCTTTCCCTGTACTTTCAGAAAAATGGAATTTCTCCATCATCTTCATGTGTCATTTTTATTTTCTTTAAGGAATAGCTATGTCAGATTTCCTGCCCTCCTGCACATTTGTGTAAAGCATTTTTCCTGGTGCTTGATGTAATTGATAGCATATGTAAGATTTATGGCATTGAATTCTGAAAAATACTATCCAATAGGTAAAGCGAAGTTTCCACATTTACCTGGTGAGTTTCAGAATGAGGATTATGAAGAACATGAACTTTTATCTTGGTAACAGCCTTAATTTCTTTGAAAACATGGGAGCTCTGTGAGGAATTTTGGAGACCTGATACTACAGGGTGACAGTGCAGAGTCTTTGGGGTGTCAAGCTGTTCCCTGCTGGCTATCCCTTCTCCTGTAAAGGTTCTGCCTTAAATACAGGAAACAGCTCATTGAGACACCTGGGCTCTGCCAGTCCTTGTACCACTTCAGTTTGGTGAAAAAATAAATCTGAAATGCAGGAGCTCATTAGCCTGCCCGAGCAGCATGGACCTGGAGGGTATGTGCACGTTTTTGTTGGTGGTTCATTTGCCCCTGTGCTTTATGGCTCTTCGTGGTCACCTGAGAGCACTGTCAAGGATGACAACTGAGGGGATCCAGCAGGGCAAAGGGGTGGAGTTTGGATTAGCAGAAAGAAGAGTAAAGCAAGTTCTGGTTAGGGTGAAATTTCTCCTCAGTAACCTTCTCTGTTTTTCAGTGCACCTGGGAAAACTGATGATTGTAGTCCTGCCTTTGCCTTCCAGTCTCTTTTCCCACCTGGCTCCTCTGAGTCATATTTTGTTCCTTAACTAATACCTTTCTCCTTCCTGAAACATCCTCACTTCAAACCACAATGTTTTCAAGAGTATTTATATAGTTATGTGTTTTTTATGAGTCATATGTTGTAATAAAGAATGTTTTAGTTACCCATTGAAACATTTGTTCACAGTTTCTCCATTTCATAGTTCTGATAGATGAGAAATTATTAATATAGACAGGAGACTTGTTATTTATAGTGTTTTTGCAAGGCACCCCCTTTTGAATCTAGCTTCAAATACTTCAAATGCTTGTGCTGTCCTACAAGAAGCTCTCTAGAATGCTTGAGTGTATCTTGAGGTTTCAAACACATCTCCTTGGTGTTTGGGTTTGGGTTCCACATGCCAAATAGCTCAGCAGATATGTTAATAAAACTGTAGGTCAGTTAAAATCAATGGAATTGCAGGTCTCATAGTTGTACTTTTGGCCCAAAACACAGTTAGAGTAAATGCATATTCCTGTGGTTCAAAAACATTAAAGCCATTACTGCAAAAGAACTTTAAGGATTTAATGGATTTTTATTTCCAAAATGGGATTTTTTCTCCAGGAATAGGAAGGTTTTGGAAGCCTCATTTAATACTGTCAATGAAAATACAAACATTTTTAATACTATTCTAATTTCTTACAGCAACCCTTACTTCTTTTTGATGTGCACACAGAGCTACAGTCCCAGAATCATCAATTTGGAAGAGACCTCCAAGATCATCAAGTCCAACCCAATCCTAACACCTCAACTAAACCACGGCACTGAGTGTCCCATCCAGACTTTTTTAAAACACATCCAGGGATGGTGACTCCATCACCTCCCCAGGCAGACCATTCCAGTACTTTACCACCCTTTCTGTAAAAGACTTTTTCATAAAATCCAACCTATATTTCCCTCGGCACAGCTTGAGACTGTGTCCTCTCATTCTGTCAGTTGCTGCCAGGAGAAAGAAACCAACCCCCACCTGACCACAGCCACCTTTCAGGGAGTTATAGAGAATGATAAAGCTCACTTGAAGCTAAATGTTATCTTGGTTATATATATATATATATATTTTTTTTTTTTTTTAATTGCAACTCTTGAATTTTTTCAAAGCATGGGAGTTCTGTTTCCCTTTCTGCATTCCCCAGACATCTCTTGGTGCTTGTTCCTCCAGGTTGTGTGTGAAAAGCTGGCATAGGCAGGGTTTTGTGTTCCAGGACTGTATTAGAGCCATAAACACCAGCTGCCCCAAACCAGGTAGCTTTCTCTGAGCCCTTTTCACAGATTGTGCTGAGATGGAAAATACTTGGCAAATTTGTCACTGGCACCCAACCTTCTGTCCTCATCTGGAAATAGCACACGTCTGTAATGCAGAGGAGTTTACTGTCTGTGTTTTCCTGTGCTCTAAACAAGTAAACAAGAAGGAAAGGAAGTAAACAGTAGCATTCATGAAAAGCACGAGTGGGAACCTTGGAGACTGAGAACAAAGGGTGCAGAGCCATTAAATTACTTAGGTAAGTGTGCATCACCTTTGCAGCTTGGAATGTGCCTCTAGGAGAGGAGAGAGATGTGACTGTGCAAGACCAGCCAGGTTTCTGTGCCCATTGCCCCCATCAGGCTGGGATGGAGGCTCTTGGTTTTCCTTTCCCTTTATAAATGTATTTAACTTGGGAATGCAGAGCAGTCCCCATAGTTCAAGGCATGTGTTCAGTTTTGGATATAAAAGGAGCTGTGTTGCTGTGGGGAAGAGAGGTATGTGTTACCTGGCTGCTTTCTAAATCAGGAGAACTACTACCAATTGTTTTTGCATAGCATAACAGACCTATCTCTGTCTGTTAGGATCAGGAAAATAACAGTTGTGCTGTTTTATGATTATTTCATAATGAAATGCTAATTGCTTTTACTTGCTGCTTACAGTGCCTGGGATATTTGGAGCTGGAAGCAATATTTCTGGTATTTCTATGATGAAAAGGGAGGTTTGGATCTGTACTCCTCTGCTAACTACAGCCAGTTATTAGTGGCAGGAGTGTAATAGCTAATCTGTAGTAAGAGGGATTAAAGTTCTTGAAATGTGCAACAGAACAAATACTGTGCAGCTCTACAGTTCCAATAAAATGACATGTCACTGATTCTCCTCTGTTGGTTGTGATATGGAAGCACATCCATGTGGCTTCAGTCCCAGGTTTTTTTCTTGTACGTTCAACATACTTACATTTTCTCCCACCCTTTCACTTTTGGAGCAGATGTTGGTAGGTGCAAGTGCATGGCCAGTGGCAAAGAGCAGGGTTTGGTAGCTAGATTGGCAGCTGGGAGGTGGTGTCTCAGTGGTGCCTGCATTCCTCCTGTCAGGGCTGTTGAGGGAAGTGCAAAGAGCTGTGCTCAAGCCCACAGTGGTTACTCAGTCTCACCAGGGCTAAGCTATCACTGGAGCCAGTGGGAGTTTCACCCAGTTACTCAGCCTGAGATGCAGCTGGGACTGAGAACATCCCTCAGGTGTCTCATGTATCATATCCTGGAGCCTCATCTGCTGACACCCAGGAAACCCATGACTTACTGGGTTTTTATTTTACTCAAGTTAAGAATCTGAGCCAGAGTTTCTATGAACCTTCCACCTGTTGTGAGCTGTACATATTTCTTCATTTCCTAACACTGTGTAGGGATTACTGTTGTGTTGGAAGTGTTTGGAGCTGCTGTGTCACATGGTGGGAATCTGTACAGTGCTGCATCCCTGACTTGGCTTTGAGCCTATGGAAATTCAAGGTCTCAGAGGAAAGAAGATCTTTCTTCACTTTCTTCTCATTATGGTTTTCCAGTTAATCCTTCTTTTCAGGAAATCTAGCTTCCTTGATCACTTGCATCAGATGTTCTCTTTGTTCTCTTACGATGTTCAATATATTATTAATAAAAACTACACATGAAGAAAGATTTCTTCATCTCCGACTCAAAAAAAGAAGAGAACATGAAAAAAACCCAACAAATCTACTGTTTTCCAAGTTCTCTCTTTCTGTGATTGTTATGCAAAACTTTCTAGGTTTGACTTGTCCCTTCTCTATCCCACTTCACATTTCCTTTTAGCATTTTTCCTTTGTTTTTCAGCTTCATCTTTATATAAACAAAAAATAAATTAGTTCTCTTGGATTTGTTTAATTCTAGAAATTGAAATTAATTCTTGAATTGTATCAGTTTTACTGTTTCTCTATCCTTGTTGACAGCAGCACATATTGCTTTTCAGATTTTTCAGGCTATGATCTGATTTGCAAATGCTTCAGTGATTTTCTCTTCATGTACATGTTTGAGAATTACAAGGAAGACTGGAGTTACTTTAGAAGGGGCTTTTTACCACAGACAGAAATTCAGCCTGGCAGTATAATTTTAATTGATGGTCAAATGGACTGGAAAGTAAACTATCCAAAAGACTAACAGAGTCAATGCTTCCTTTCATAAGTGCTAACACAGCAATGAAGTTGGCTTGTAAAGAACTAGGCTACTTCGATAACAAATACTTTTTTTAAATGCAGAGAGATGTGCAGTTAAATAATACTATCACTAGAAGATTCCTAGATGTTTTAAGGTAATTCACATTGTGTTTGGATTGGTTGTTGGTTTTTGGTTTGGTTTTTGTTTGGTTGGTTTTGGTTTTGGAGGTTTTTTTGTCTGCTTTTTCTGCATCCTCATTTCCTCCATGTTGTGTCAGGCATATGGTAAAAATATTACAGGCACTGGGAGAAATCTTTCTGCAGAAGGAATGGCCCTGAAATGAAAGTCATAAGGTTATTTTTTGGCATTGATTCATAGAAACAGATTGATTATGCCAGAAAATTAACACTACATGGCAGTTCTTTCAGAAATTAAAGAGTAAGTAATCATCTCAGAAGAGATGATACAATGGGGAGGATAAATAATATAATATCTGTGGGAACTTTGCACTGGTCTATAACCTTCAGGAAAAGAGACAGGAAAACATCTTGGAAAGATTCACACACAAGTGAGACCAGGATCTGAACATGGAGAGGGAGAGAGAGAGGGAAAGCTGGTGAAGTTCAGTTCAGCTGTGTTTGGTGGTGAATATTCAAAGACTGATACAAAATGGCCATTGTGGCTTGTTGGCAGGGCATGGACACTGCTGTGGTGGAGCCTTCCTGCTCCTCAGCGTACAGAAACCAGAATCTTTCCTGGCTATGCAGTGGGAATGTTCCATAGGCTGCTCTGCTGGAGATGTTTGTGAGGCACACAAGCTAAAACCAGGAAAGGCAGTTTAAATTTTGCTACATTTCTAGTGTTGTATTTCCTCTGTGGTTGTGAAAATTTGTTTTGAGGGACATGGGCAAAAATCTCCCAGCCAGAGAGAAAACCAGTATCCATTTGCAGTCGTGATTGAGCTAACTTAACTAGCCAGTGTTTTCCAGTTTTTGTGGATTAAAGTGTTCACTTAGGTGGCAGTAAAGAGCTTTAATCTGTAAAACAGTAAATGCTGTTGAAAATGGGAATTAAGGAGACTTCTGTGCATGTTCTAAAAACATACACAGTAGAGACAGTAATTTTAACCATGGACGTGGGGTATGATCAGCTTTTATACTGAAGGGAAAACACTCCAGAGTGATGCCTGTGCTTGAAGTGCTCATGAGCAGGGATCTTTCTCCCTGGAGCCTCACATCCTGCTGACTGAAGTCAACAGCAATATTGTAGTTAATTACAGAAGTGCAATATCAAATTTATACAGCATTTAACTGCATGTTTAAGTGTTATAAGAATTTATAACATAAAGGGATAGTTAGAAATCATAAAATATAACTACACATCCCTGTATGTACCTTCCAAGTAATGACAATTAGAGAACTGTTGATAAACATGCAGAATAAACTGAATAAATCTCTTGCCAATATAAGAAATGCAGAGTTTCAGTACCAATTGCACTGCTTTTCTTCCTGTGTTGTTGTGCTTGTGGGTTACTAAAAAAACAACAGCACATTGGTTGAGAATTGCAGTAGGTTAAAAGGTACATGTTAGAAGAACCAGCTATTTCTGCCTCAGAAGGATGTATTATATGTAAATAGCCACCACATAAAAATGTAAAAATTCAGAGGTAGAACAAAATACAGTCTATATGGTTTTTAAAATGCATAAGTTTTGCACTATTGTAAATTCTTTTCAGAGATAATGGAAATGTTTAAGACATACATATATAAGCATTAATCATCAAATAAGTATTGATAGGTAGAAGTTTGATCCTCAAACCTAGCTTCCAACATAAAAAGATGAGATAATAAAACAACAGACAGATCATAAAAAATGTTAAACACTTGAACGAGTGATGAAGCTGAAAAAATGGTTTAATGTTTGAATTTGCAGCATTCTGGGGAGGTAGGCTGAAAAATAGAAGAGGAGGAGCAAAATGTCTGAAGGGGGCCTTGAGATAGTGTAGGTCATTACCACAGTTTAATGCTAATTCTTTGCCAAAAAACCCAAGGAATAAAAACAACCGACCAAACACAACCCCCTCAAAAAAAACCCAAATGAACGAAACACACAAACCAACAAGCATACAAAAAACCCAACCCAAACCCCCCATATTTGATGGAGGAGTATTTGATCAGAGATAGGCTCTGGAAGGAAAACCCCAGAACTGTAAAAGAATGAATATGCTATTAAAGAGCATCTCAAACTTCAGGGAAATAGTGCTTTTAAAGAGTCTCTATTTCTGCTGTAAGAGCATGCTGTGAAATGTGTTCATAGCTCAAGTAACATTTTCACAGACAAATGAAAAACCTGCAGCTCTCTCCAGCTTATCAAGTCGTATTCAGTTGCCTATGAATCCATGTTTTTTGAAGACCACTCTGGATAGTTCTTGGAGGGGGAAAAAATGAAATTATTAAAGCCCTCAGATTTCTGTAGTAAAGAGGCATTCTAAATTTTTGGATAAAATATGCCTGTTAATTATAATGCTATCAGATTGACCTGGGTATCTCTAGTATTCCAGATAAACTGCACAGAACTTGGCAATGAGTATGTGTTAATTTCTGATACAGAGTTTGGAAGAGAAGTTTACTGAAACAACTCATCCAAACATAAGTATTTCTGAATAGCAAAAATAATACCAAAAAAAAGAACATCTTTCAAGTGACACTTTTCTTGAAGTGATTTGGCATTACAAACTGCAGAGCATCTGGTTTAGCTTAAAATGCCTTTAGATAGAAACTCCTTGAATCGCCTACATTTTTCTTTCCATTTTGGAGGTACCCCTCTAGGTGGGTTTGCAAAGAGGTATGAATGTACTTGTAACAATATCCTGAGCACTTGCTGAGAGTTGTTTCAGTGGGATGCAGATTCAGTGGGAGCCTGTTGCTGTGGTGAAGCTCCAGGTGTGGGGCAGAAGCAAACTGCTGGATGTGCTTGTCTGTGCTGAAATGCCACATGGGCCACGGGGACACTCCTTCTGCTGTGGGCCTGAGAGATTTTTACCCTGCTAGCAGCTGCTACCTTTTCCCGAGGAAAAGTTTCTCAAGAAAGCTTTTTCTCAAAACAATCTTGGTAAAACAACTCTCCCAAAACAATCTTTGTCCAGCTGGTTTTCTGTTTCTCTAGTTTAACCAATGGAATTAGAGAGGTGTTGTTCCTATTCACCAACCATGTTAAGTCTGTATCAGAACACCTTATAAATTGTCACCCTGATCTTTTTCAGCCTTCTGATGTTTGCATTTTTGTAGTGGAGTTTCTCACAGAATTTCACGTAAACAAAAGTGATGTTGTTGTAAACTGTTCTTGTTTATCATTCTTCTGTGGAGGAGGGACAATTGATGGACTTCTAGTTTGACCAGTGTTGTGGGAGAGGTGTCAACCTCATTGTCCAATCCCTGGACATTGTCCAAAATCTATAAAAATCAAAGTAGGAAAATAAACTTCTCTCTTTTTGCCCTGATGACTGACGATGTGTGAGTCGTTCATTTCATGTCCTATAACGACAATAAAAGGTAGCAAGAATTTAGAAAATAAAGCCTTCTTTTTCTATACTTTTTTGCCTTCTGAAATATTTGGAGTCTTTCATGTCCTACAGTGACATTCTGCCAGGAGGGAATGTCTCCTAGGGGTACAAAGGGTTCCCTGCACCCCACAGACACTTCAATGGGACTGGGAACCTGCTGTACAAACACCTGGTGGTCTGCTCATTTCACTTCACCCTGCTGTTCCTGAAGAGCATAAAGAATCCTGAGGTGCTCCCTGGAAAGCCCAGGAAAAGCTTCCAACTGAGCCTTTTAAATGAAATTTTACCCTCACAATGAGGAGGAGTGATGTTTACCTGGATTTCCAGCTAGCTCCATGTGTAGAGTATGTTTGTCAAAGTACAGGCAAGGGAAGTTTGAGGAATAAAGATTTAGGAAAATCCAGGCAAACTCAAGTCTCGTTTTGGTGGTGAGCATTAGAAAATCTTTGTGTAATTAGGTCTGAGCCTGCTTTTGGTTTTTGCACTGGCTTTTGTTTAAACAAAACTATATGATAAGAAGAAATACTCTTACGCTGCTCAAGGTGTAGCTTCCTGCTTGTAGTTGGCTATTCCAGATAGGGTGATGATAGAGCATCCAAAAAGCTTTCCATAATGTAAGGAAAAACAAGTAATCAAGATAGTTAAAATGCCAAGGCCACCTATTCCCTCCAAAGTGAGGTGAAGTAGCCTTTATTTCCCCTGATAAACCACACCTGAAAAAGTGACAGGAACCAAGGGAACACCCTTGAAGCTGTGTCAGGGGAGTTGAGGATGGGTAGCAGGAGAATGTTTTTCTCCCAGAAGGTGGCCAGGCACTGATCAGGCTCCCCAGGGCTGTGCTCACCACCCCCAAGCCTGCTAGAGCTCAAGGAGGGCTCAGACAACACTCTCAGGCACAGGGTGGGATTTCTGGGGTGTCCTGTGCAGGGCTGGGGGTTGCACTGAAGGATCTTGATCAGTTCCTTCCTATTCAGTGTATTCCATGATTCCATGGAATGTGGATCATATCTCCATCTTCAGTAAATTGCCTTGAAATATGATTTACTAATCTGGCAATACTGTGATTTATCTCTTTGTAATTAACTATTTTCCCCATCGAATGCTTGTGATATGTTTGTTATGATACGGAGCATGTCACTGCTTCAGAAATCTCTTTGTTGGGAGTTTAAACCCCTAGAGACTCTCTGGTGAAATAAGGCCATAAAAGCAGTTACAGTGCTGTTCAAATGCACTTTTTACATCCTCATCCACATCTCAATATGGTGTCAGAACCTGCTTCAAAAGAGCAGGAGGATGTAACTTCTTTTAGAAACTCTTGCAATGCACATCCACCGGACAGAAAAAAAATCTTTCTAAAGCAACATTAGAAATAAAAACCACTAGTCTTTGCTATAACTTTTTTATTATTGTCTCTAGTGAAAATTTTCAAGAGATGCTTTCACTAGCCTCCTTTAACATCTTATTTCTGCCTAAGAAGCTGATGTATAAGAAAGAAATTTAACTTTTGGACAACTGCAATTCTGAAGTCAGCACATTTTGTTCAGCTTCACTGAGGGAGAAGGACCTTAAATAAGCTCTCACTCCCCTTTTGATCAAGGTGTTAGAATGGGCTCAAAATCCAGCCACTTTTCCCCTCTTTTGAGCTACAAGGGAAAAGGAAGACCCACTGTAGAAATTCAGCTTGTAGGCAAGGTTCATATCTTTGCTGTCAGAAACTGGAGACTGATACTATTTGTATATCATTGTTTAGAAAACTGTTCAGGCTGCTGTTGTAGATACCACACAGATTCAGAACAAAAATCAGGCTTCAACTCCATAGGCTGTAAAAGTTCTCTGCAAGTTAGAGAACATAGCTTGAAACAAAACGGAGTTCAGGATGTCCAGTGGATTAAGCCAAACAGCTGCTAGGTAATCCCTGGAGTTTATTATTATGTATTCTACAGACAGTGGCACTAACTGGCTGTGTGGAACAGACACTGCACAGAGCACAATTTATTCTGGTCCCACCATTGTTCTCTAGCAGTAGTACAAGAGTTACAGTAGGGTGGAAGACTCACAGAAAGCTGAAACTGTTTTAGATCAACGAAGGGGCATTAACTTCCTTCTTCACAAGTGCCATGCTAGATGTAATACCTCTATTCTTATGCTTTGGCATTGGATTTGTAACCTACAGGGACTCCAGTGAACCATCCCATGTGCTTTTGCTTACACTGAGGAATGGCAAAGGTTCTGTTGGAGCCTTGAATCCAGAAATACTTGACCATTGCCATCAACATGCCAAGCCCTTTGCTTTTTCTAGGGCTAGGAAATGGTGCTACTTGCTGTCTTCAGCAGACTCATAAAGAATAAAAGAAGAGCATTTATGGGACTTCTTGAATTGCTGAACATGTTGCCACAGAGTAGCTTGTCTCTGAAGCAATGGGGAATATCCAGCACGAACAGATGGCCAATCTTCATTCAGCTCTATGCTGTAAAGCACACAACAATTCTCTTTTCCCTTGGCAGTGTCAGATTAGTGCTGGGGCTGTGCACAGCACAGCTCTGAGTGCCTGGGCCCTGCATGGCCATCTTTCCCAGAACTACCTGGCCTGTTGCTGTAGATGCAGAGATTTTTTTCCTCCCCTCCTTTGCCAGACCACACAAGACAGATTTGTTTCCTGCCAATGTTGTTGTGCTGGGATTCAGCTTGTGAGGACACTTCTGAGGAGTAAAGGAAGGAGAACAGAATGTTGGCATACAGCTATTTCCACTTTTGCTACCGAGGACAGACTCAGCCTTCCTGATTGCCTTGCACTGATGTGCAGGGCTCAACCCCAGGTGTGTGCTCAGGAGGAAATATTGAGTGCAGCAGCGTGTTGTGAATGCAAACCTGTGTGTCCTGCTGAGATCTACACACATGCACACACCCCCCTTCCACTAAAGAGTGCTGAAGACATTTGAACTTTACTTCTTTCCTTCCCCTTTTGGGACCAGCACAGTGGCATAATTAGATTCAGGTTTTAGAGGCTGGCTCAGCTGTAAGATGCAGTATTGATGTAGTAGAGTGGACAAGGTCTGTGTGTGTGTGTAGTTGAAAGCCCAGAGCAGCTGGTTCACCTTACAGGCTGTAGGGTTCTCATGGGAAAAGGAGAGGCACAGTCGAGGTTCTGCCAGGCTGTTCTCTCAGATGTAGTCTCAGTGCCTTGCCAGGACACCCTACCAGCTGTTCCTACCAGGTATCTCTTTTTTTCAAAACAGTTTTCAAATGTTTCCATTCCAAAAAACCCACATACAAACCCCAAAACCCAAATCCCAGCCTTCTTGAAAATGTTTGCCAAGTTTACCGAAGAAGGAAGATGGTTCTGCTGAATGTTCCTTTATTTATTGTAAATAAATCAGATGCTGGCTACATGAACATCTTCTCTCACTTCTCTTGTTTACAGCCTACACTGACAGTTAACCTCTTAGAAACTTTTAAAGTAAAACTCATCTGCAGAAATCTTTCCTTTCAACAGGCTCTGAAAATGTCCAGGTTTTTGTTTGGTGGTTTTGTTGGTGGGCTATTTTTTTTTCATATAATGTATTATATACCTCCCTGTGGTCTTTAAATTACTTGGTCATCAAGAAGGAGTTTACATACCTGTTAAAATAAGTGCACTCAGAGATGCCAATATATAAGGATATAGTTAATATATGCAGGTTGCAATCCAATAAAACAGTCTCTTCATGCTCCCAGGTTTGTGAATATTTATCATCATAAGCAAGTAGCAGAGAGAGGCTTGGCTGAGGAAGTCATTGTCACCAATAGAAAACAAATGTCCCAAGAGAAAGTGGGCTCTTGTAAAGTCCCAGGTAAAAGCTGTTGACAGTTTCCTCTGTGTCTCTTAAGTGGCCCTGAGCTAAACCAGCCCCATAAATTAAGGTGCTTAAGGACAGTATGTAACAGAACAGACATTCTGCCAGCTTCTCGCAGGTGCACAGTAAGGATCCCCTCATTTTCTCTGAAAGCAGCTGGGTGAGCTAATTGTGGGGCTAAGGAAGCATCAGCAGGTTGCAAGAAATCATTAGTCACCTCTGCAATATACCTGCTAAATTCTGAGTATGTTTAAGCAAAGCTGTTGTTCTCAGTCCTGCTGTGCAGAATACAGACAAGTTCAAGGCTCTGTATTAATCAGCAGATGAGTGTCAGTAAGTGAAACCACAGCCTTCTCTTCCAGTACCAAACCAACACAGAAGAGCAGCAAGAGCAGCTGGAAGCAGGCTTTGCTTCCACGATTTTCCTGGGCACATGCAGCTTGACACACCAAGTTGATTTGACATGCAGCACAGGAGCCAGTCCTTTGAAACCATCCATTGTGTGCTGGAGCAAGTCTAAGGGGATTTAAGTTTCCACATCAAATGTAGAACAGCAAGTGATGCTGGATCAAGCATAATGGGAAGGCTGGATGAGACACTGAGAGAAACTTTAGGGAAAAGAAAAAAGCAGAATCATTAGAATCACCATGTGAATTTACACTGAATCAGTATTTTGACTTAGGAAGTGTCTTCCATGTTTTTCACCTGATTTAGGAGGTCTAAAGCTCGTTCATTTCTAGTTTTCAGGCATTGCTTGGGTAAAGTAGTTTGAAACAGTGCTGCTATGTCAAGCAGAAAGTCTTCTAAATTAGTCTTGGCTATTGTGTGCTGGATAAACCTTTATCATTACTCTCTTCAGCTCCATAAACAATGGGATGAATGTGTACAGAGAGAGCAGTAACAGTTTGGTCATTTGTGGTCACCCTGAGCAGTGCTTGACTCTACATGGATTTCCCTGGAAATCTCAATCTATCCAAGAGGCTGAGGCAGTGATTTCTGCCATGCTTGAGCAAGAGGGAAGAAATCTGCTCATTAATTTTGGTCAGGCAGTAAAGGGATATTGGTGCTGTTCTGCTGTTGATGTTCAGGCTGTGTCTCTGTGGTGGTTTGGGCTGGTGCAGAGTCAGTTTTCTCCACAGTAGTTATTATGGGCTGTGCTGTGGGTCTGTGCTGGAAGCAGTGCTGGTAACACAGGGATGTTTGGTCAGTGCTGGGCAGAGCTCACACAGAGCCAAGGCCTCCTCTGGCCCTCACCCCACCCCACAGTGAGGGGCTGGGAGGGGACACAGCCAGGACAGCTGAGCCCAAGGGGTGTCCCAGACCATGTGGGGCCACGCTCAGCACACAGAGCTGGGGGCAGGAGAAGGAAATGGGGACATTGAGACACCTGCCAGTCCATGGGCAGAAGGGGATGAATCCTTGTTCTGTGCTCCTTGTACATGCTTTACCTATTAAACTGTATCTCAGCCCCTGAGCTTTCCCTCTGTTACTCCTAAGATTCTGTCCCCCATTCCACCAGGGGCAAAGAGTTAGTGGCAGTGTTGGGCTGAGCTGCTGGCTGGGGTTAAACCAGGGCAGTCTCTGAAGGGTAGCCTGGGGATATCTCACCAGAGTGTTTCAGGCTGAGAAAAAAAAAAAATAGGTGTTTTGGCACCTGCAAAAAAACTTTTTTCTTTGTTGTGAGTTACCAAGATCTGACTGAAGTACAAGTCCTGCAATTGCTTAGAGAAGGAAAAGGGGCCATGAAATGTACAATGAGAAGGAATGAGAATGGAGGATTATAGTCCTGGTCTCCTCCTGATGCACATGGTGCAGTATGAAAGGAGAATTTGCCACGATGACACACTGGGAGCAGCTGCACTCACCAGCACTCTGAGAAAGCATGTTGCTGTTTTCAGAGATTCTTGCTCTCAGACACTTGTATAGCCAGTCATATGTCATTTTAGGTACATGTTTATACTCTCAGACAAGCATCCAGGAATAGCTGTCCATTTTCAAAGCAATTTCAAAGGCTTGATGTGTCCTGTGGAATCTGTCTGGTCCATCAGTCTGACTGTGGACAAGGAAATGGTGTTATGGAAAACAAACATACCAGTTCTTATCTGCCTCAGTCCAGCTGGTGAAGCTCCAAGTGTGTGGGAACACTTGGTCCACATAGAGAGTGCTTGGGACAATGTGCTGCTGAAATCTAGAAAATCAGGGTACCAAGTGTGTCCTCTGTTCATTTGACTGATTGATGAGAACAGAATTTTGCCAGTGACTAGACTGTGCTCATGGGCCTCCCTTTATAACAGCTCTTACTGTTTTCCATGCTGGAAGTCTGAGTTGCAGTGTGCCTCTGCAAACCTCCTGTGACATCCCCTGCTTGCCATAGCTCAGACACAGCCCTCAGGAATTCCAGCAGCTTGCACTCCTCCCTAGAAATCTGATGGCATTTGTACTGCCTTACAGCACTGCTGCCAAAGTTGGAAGGTACAAGCTGAAACCAGCCTTGAAACTCAGTGGAATTTTGGAATTGGAATTTTCAAAGCCAAGAGGCTCCCTCAGTTCTGAGATGTGGTCTGCTTCTCTTATTAAATGCAAATACTAGAAATGTAATAATGAAGTAATATAACTTTTTTTTCAATGCTCTTATGAGAATGTTACCAACATTTCTAGTTTATTGTATATCACATAACAGAAATACTGGCTGTATCCTTCACTTACCACTTAAAACACAAGTGTCATGAAAGTGGTTTTAAATTATTACATGTTTTGGTAGTATTTGTTTGTTGCCCTGATTCAAAAGTCTTCTGATTGTTTACATTCTTGAACTGGAGTTTCTGATGCATGTACCATAAACAAAGTAGATTGTTTACATTTTTGTCCTCTGGGTGGAGAAATGTGATGGACGGTGATGTTCACCATCCAGGTCAGAGAGGTGGCAACCTGTGTAGCCAATCTCTTGACCTCTGTAAAAATGTATATAAGTAATGGAGTCAGATAATAAAAGAAGAAAAAGAGAGAAGCTTTCCCTTGACCTGCTGCATCTGCCTCATTCCTCGTGTGCCCTGAACCTGGCATCATTTGTGGAAATTGAACATAATTATTGGAATAATATTATTTTTATATTGAATAAATTTTTACATTGTTGAATAGCATTATTCAACTCTTTCTCTAATTATCCAGTATTTCCTCTGCACTCATGCAGCTCTGCTGTCACAGCCAACGAAATAAAGTGAATGTTAAAGTTTATATACACATGCACAATTCAAGTTAGCAAAGGAAAAGTACATGTTGAATATGATGCTGCAGAAATTACTGTTTAATTTTAGTCCCTTACTTAGTCTCTTAGGCTAAAACTGGCCTCCCATGTGTTTGTGCCAGTGCTGTGGGGTCTCAGCTCACTGCTGGGTGTGCCTCTGATGGGTGCAGGACTCTGGTAGGATGCCAGGTTTTCTCTCAGCTGTATGCTGGAGTTCCATGGTACTAAAGGTACAGGTTGTCTGCCTGGGGATGGAGCCACACTGTGGGGAATTGTTTTTGAGAGCAGTCAGCCCCTGGAGAGCTCAGGGCTGAACGCTGCCTGTAACCCAGGTCCTGGGTATAATGGAACTTGCATTTATTTTTACTTCATCAGCCTTGCAGTACCAAAAGGGGCCTACAAGACAGAGAGCTGGAGAGGGAGTTTTTACAAGGACATGGAGTGATAGGACAAGGAGTAATGACTTCAAGACTGAAAGAGGATAGGTTTAGTTTAGATAATAGAAACAAATTCTTCCCTGTGAGGGTGCTGAGGCCCTGGTGCAGGTCGCCCAGAGAAGCTGGGGCTGCCCCATCCCTGAAGTTTTCAGGGCCAGGCTGGATGGGCTTGGAGCTACCTGGGATAGTGGAAGGTGTCCCTGCTCATGGCTGGGGGATTGGAACTAAATGAGCTTCAAGGTCCTTTCCAAGCAAAGCCAAACCATTCTAGCATTCTGTGGTTTTGGGGACTTCAGTAGAAGTAACTTGCCCAGTCTTCATGAAATACCCTGTTCTGTGCAGCCAGCATGATCTGAAGCATCATCTGGTTGTTGTTGCTGCCCCTGCCTGAAACATCCTGAGTACAACAGCAATTTGCAATTTACTCTCTTTTCTGCTTCTGCCACATCCTTCATTGCAAAGCACAGGCCCTCAATGTTGTAACATCTGTGTGGGTCTCCAGAACAGAAACAGAATTAAGGTTTTTTTCTTCCTTTGCAGAGCAAGGCAGCTCTTTATAGAAGGACCAGCATGATTAGCTCACTGGTTTTCATGCACTTGTTTGCTTGTATGAAGGCTTTCTGTCAATGGGAGGAATGTTTAGCATCTGATTTTCTGAGCTGAAAAGATTTCCCGTCTGTATAATTAGCCTTATTTATGCAATTAGAACTTAACAACTAATTGCTTGGGTTTTTTTCGTTTGCTTCCTTCTATGTAGAATATTCATCAGACAGCTCATATTGGAAAGTCAAGAGATTGAACAATATTGTTGTTTTTTGTGTCCCTACAAGGAATGCATTTGTCACTGAAGCACTGAATTTTTGAACGTTACCTAAACACTACTTAATGTCAGCATTTTTTCCTGAGTGACATGATGATGAATTCTGGAGAAGATACTGTCTTAGTGAAATTTCATCACATAAATAATCCAGTTGTGCCAAGAAATTTCATAATGACCTGAATGCTTAGCAGCTGCCAGTTACATTGCTTAGCATCACCCACTCTTCTTGTGATATCAAAGTAATACACAGTGAACACTGCCAAATCTGCTTTCTCTAACACTTAATGTATCTTTTTAAAATGTAATTTAGTGTCTGAAAATGCCATTTTCTTTTATAATAGTAGCACATGTTCATGCTCTACATTGTCCTTCTCTGTCTCTCTAACTTGGTAGGGGCTGTGGCCCATCCTGTACATCTTAGACGTTAATAATTTGGTTATCCAGTAAAAATAAAATAGTGTGAATATGCTGGCGAGTGAGAGCAATCACATTCAGTTACAGGAAAAGACAGTCCAAACTTGAGTATCATCTAATAATAATAATAATTTACTAGGCTCAAAATATAAAACATTTAGTCATAAACTGGATCATCTTTACAGAAATTTGAAACATTTTAAAGATCGTATACTCATAGCAGTGGAATTATGACTATAAGAAATAGCAGAGTTAGGGTAATTTCTGCTTAATCACTAAGCAATCCTGGCAAGCAGAAAACAAGGTACACACAGAGGAACCTGTTCAGCTGGTGGTGGTTGGCTTTCTTCTGCCAAAGAAAACATCAGTGCAAGGCTTCACTCTGTACTGGCCTTCATCCCCTGCAGGGCTTTTTACACACCCTGCAGGGCCTGGAGCAGCCCGGGCAGTTGAGGGAAGAGCAGGCAAAGTGCAAAGGCTGCTGGAGGCAGGATGCAGCACTGTGGGGCTGTGCCTGCTTCCCTGCACCTCTGCTCACTGGCCAGACAGGACCTGCCTGGGCAGCAGAAGGGAACAATCACCTCCCTGCTCTCAGGGCAAGGCATCTTCCTTCGAGTCTGCCTCAGCTGCATCCTGACCCAGTGCTCAGCTGGGCAGTGTCCTAAAGGCTTCTAGGAGGCTGAATTCAGTGTGGCTGATTCCTGGCTCATTAAATAGGAGTAGACAAATAACTCCTTTGTTCCTTCTATCTGTAAAATGGAAATTACAGTGTTTAGAACTTTGGATGAAAAAGTTCTGCTCAGCATTGTTTTTTGTGATGTTTTAACCCAGCAGTGAAAGTGGGATTAATGGTCAGGCAATTTAAAAAGACTTGCAGAATTTTCCTAACTGAGAATGATAGAAGTAGTTTAGCTGCAGTTACTAAAAATCAGCCATTGATACAGTTATTACTGTTACTATGGAATATACAAATTGTACTGCTTCTGTGTTGTACTTTGATTTGCATAGCCATACACCCCTTCTCTTACTCCTCAGATAAAAGCACAACTACTTGTACATGTACCCCTTCTTTTGTCTGGGAGTTGATCTGTTAATGTCCTGGCTCATTTTCTGCTTAGGTGGATATTGTTTCTAACCTGTATTACCAGTTTGTAAACACTTCTAGATCTGGGTTTTTCACTACTTTTTATAGACTCATGAGGCAAGAAGTGTTTTTTCGTATTCAGTGCTTTTACTTGGAAAAGCCCAGGTTGCAGTGCTATCCCAGTGCTATTATTTCTAGCTAATTCTGTAGAGAAATCCTTAAGCTTCAGTAAATTCATCCAGTAGGATATGGCTGGCTACAGACAAAAATTCTGATATTTCAGGTGATCTCGTAAAAACTGTCAGAATTGTCATTAATCCATAACTCCCTCTGGAGTGTCTCTTATGCCTTTTAGGGCCTCTGAGATCAGCCTTTCTACTTTGCCAGGCTGAAACTTTCCTTTCACAGCACACAGCTCCCAAATGGCATATTTAGTTGGAGCTGTGTGCTTTCCTATGTCCATGCCAATAGTGTTAACAGCATTGGATTGAATTAAACTTTACAAAGACTGCAGCAGTTAGGATCTTCAAATGCTTTTCTCCAAAGCACCTCTTCCTCATAAAAGAATTGGAGAAAAAACAAAAGAAGCCTAATGTTTAAGAATTCCCATAAATGACTTGATTGCTGTCACTGAGTGAACCAGCCACACATTTCACACTGATTTGCAAAGCTTAGAGCATTTTTTTCCCCTCCAAACTCTTCGAAAGCATGGGTTCCTAAAATGGGTGCTCCAGGTTTGGTCAAGGTTGAGACAGATTTAAAGTCCTACATTCAGAGCTGAGATTCAAGTGACATCATGAATAGCTTAAATTAATTACCCACTTCAGTCAGACTGGATTGTCATATAAAACTCTTTAAATCAAATGAGGCACAGTATTCCAGTGAGAGGTGGCTGTCCTTACCACTCTGTCCCTGTTCAAAGGTGCAGTGAGTGCTGTGGATGGCATGTTGCAAGGCTTGTTTCCCCAGGGTGAAGCAGCCTTGAGGGGATTACAGCAGCCAGGCTCCTGAGAGGCTGATACACAGCCTAGAGATGTGTTATTTCAGGTGCCTGCTACAAGAATATACTGGAGAAAATGCCTTCTGAGGTTGTGTAGTTCAGTGCTGCTGGAGGACTTCCTGTCAGTGTAAAAATCATGTGAATGAAACCTCTGGCCAGCTGTGATTTGTGCTGACTTCTACCAGGCTGTAGAAATTCCACAGCAGGGCAAACTCCACTCCAAACTCGTGTTTCCAAACGGGATGTCACAGAATAAAGGGTTAATTGAAAACTAAAGCAGTTCTGAAGTCTGGTGAGGAGCCCAAAGGATGGCAAGGTAAAGCTTTTAAAGAGTGCTGTGAGCACAGCTCCTGTGTCTGGCACACACCCAGGGGCCTCAGGGCTGGAAATGGGGCACCCTCTGTTTCAGGTTGCTGCACTCAAATAACTGAAATCCTTTCTTTCATCTCCTTTCCAGGGTGGTGTCTGCTGTCATACATTTCTTCATCACTTTTAGTCAAAACTGGGCAATTCTTAGCTCCTTCCTGGCAGTTGCAGACTGAAGCACTTCCTCCCCTCCCTGCCCCTGGGTAATTCCCATGACTGTTACAGGTGCAGGGCTCAGGATGCTAAAATAGCTCATTATGCACAGGAGCTCTCTGTTCCCATCACCACTGTGCTCAGGATGCCTTGAATCTGCTGGTTTGTGGCTAACAGGCTGCCAGCTTCCTGGCTGTGAGGAGTATTGATTTCCATACCCAATAAATATCTTGTAGGCAATTTTCCTTTTTAATCATTGCTCAATGAGCACAGCTGGATGCAAATAAATTGACATTATAGTTAAGGCCTCCTAACAGCTCCACTCCCATCTCCTGAGGCCTTTCTTAGCCTATAGGATTTTTATAAAGATTTATTCCCCCTAAAAATAATTACATGATAATCTAATTACTTTGTTACAGTTCTTCTCATAATTAACCTTGCTGTGTTTCAAACTTGAAGAAATGAGATGGAACATACCTATATTAATGCTAAAATTATAGAACACCCTATCAATCCGAAGAGCTTATTTTACATTTTTTAAAGTTACTTCTGGTTTTTTGTTTAATTTTTTTGGTCTTGTTGATATGTTCACTAAGCATCTTCCCAGCCACTGCCAAATAGAAATAATATTTACCCAATTTTTACTGTACATCAGTAAAAACATAAGTGGTATGAATAGCAAGAGGGACCAGACACATGGGTTTGTGTTATTTTAAATGGGAATGTGTTTCAAAGGCTCTGCTGGTGTGAAACAAATATTGATGGGCCTGAAGTGTGGAGTGGAAAAAAAAATGCATGCTGTAAATTCAGTATCTTGTCTTAGTTTGTAGGCTAGGTACTTCTTATCTAAGTACCCCTTTACCAATTCAGGAATTCTTGTACTCTGTTTTTCTTTTTTTTTTTTTAATCTGTGGTCATTTCACACAGATAGAGAACTGCATTAAAGTCTCCTTGGAATAGATTTTATTTTACTCATTGTTCATCAGTATCTTCTGAGAAATCTTGGAAAGCAAATTTCCTGGTAGCAGTTCCTGAGTTCAGTTTCTTTTTGCAGCTTTGTGTTTGGCAAGTGGGTTGGACCCACCAATGGACTTGCATGAGCAGAGCTTCAGGCAGGTAAATTCCAAAAGGTGTGTGAAATGTTGACTGTGACACATCTGCTTTTAATTCTCAGCGTAGTTTCTAAAATTTAGTGACACTTTGAGGATCAAGGTACACAATAAAAAGAAATTATCTGTATACCTAGGATACCTCTACAAATAGCAGTAGAGAGATCCCACTCTACTGGCTCTCCGAATGTTGGAAAATATTATTTTTTATTTTGTTTTCATGCCTAGTGTCTCAAGGAAAAGTCAGAGGGGAATATAGCTCTTTTTTTAATGCAGGATAACAATTCTTTTTGAAAGAGAACTGAACTTAGTTTTGCTCTCCTATATTCAGTATTTAAAGTCTTTTTAACATTTTTCATACAAACTAGATATTTTTGGGGGGTTTCTCCTACTGTTTTCATAATAAAAAATATATTACCTTTTGTGAAGAACTCCCCCTCTTGCTGTGGATAAATTTTTCACGAAGTTGCAGTGGAAGATAAGAGCTCTGCCCTGGTTGTGCTCCTGTCCAGTGAGGCTCCTGTGTGCAGTGGGAGCAGTCAAAGCCCCACGTGAGCTGGGGCAGCACAGGCAGTCCCTGCTCCTCCAGCAGTGGCACTGGGAAGCACCGTTCTCCTTTCATGGCCCACTACATTTGGTGCAATTTCCATTAAGATTTTTCAGAACAGGCAGCTTGAGGCCTTTCAGCTGAAGAGGTTAAAATGGATGTTTAAAGTCTGGCAGCTGCAGAGCCAGGTTGGGTTCCACAGAAGGGGGAGAGAATGTCCCAGTGTTATAAATGCATATTATAAAGTTGGCTGTTCACAAGTATTAAAAGTAATGCTATATGTTTAATGTAGAAAGTTTTACTGTATTTTCTTTTTAACAGTCTTAGAGATGTGATGAATGCATGTTTTCTTTTTGAGTTGTAAAATCTTTTTTGTAAAACCAGTCAAACCAGTTAACCAAACTGAATCAAACCCTCACCAGAAGATAAGTGGAGGGAATCTTTTCTGCATTCCTGAACTGATAGATCAAGATAACGGTGAACCAAAAGCTGCAAAGAGGAATTCATTGATCTCCTGGTATCAGAAGGATAAAACCTGAAGGAGACTTCTAGACACCAACAAGAACTTTAAAATGTTAATTTGGTACAATGGGACAAGTTTTGGGGAAAGGGGGAGCCAAAAACCAACAGAACATCTGATAAAGAGTGTTCGAAAATGCATATGTAAAATGTTAATCCTTAAAAGCCAGGAACTTGAAGTAGGTGTGCTTTTTTCTATTGAGGCACCCCAGCTGGAAAAACTTCTTGCTTTTCTATTTCCTAATGGTCTATTTCTTTATTTTTTATTAAACTTATAAATTCTTCTATGAAAGTGAACCTCATTTTTCACACCAGGAAGGGTGGCAGACCTTCCTGTGCTGTGTGCCCAGCTGGGTGGCACCACATGGGCAGCAGAGGCCAGAGAGCAGCAAGGGCCTGGCCTGAGCCCTCCCTACAGCTACTGCTCCCAGCAGTGCCAGTCATTTATTAAAAATATGGATATTGATCTAATACCGATATCCCACTATGACGGACAAAGACTCTCTAACAGATTAAAGTTAGAAAGTGTATGTTTATTACGACGCCTGGGCAGGATAGCTCCCAAATACACACCACAATTTACAGATGATCACAGGGTCTTTTTTATGTACAGGAGTATTGAATACCCAAA
>JBBMKD010000217.1:468180-480560 GCA_037834095.1 Argya squamiceps
TTATCAGTTCCTTAAATCCGGCTTCTGTTAATAGAGGGAAGTTTATCTATCTTACCTCAGCAATATCTAGTTTAACTGAGGTCCTTAATTCTTAAAAATTAGTGTCTCACCGGGCCACTGTGGGAATGCAGCTCTGCTCCGGTGTTGGGAAAGTTGAGACAGGAAAGGCTTACAGATATGACTGCTTGGCAAGAGATTCTGAAAATATAAAACCTGTGAGTGAAATAGAAATGAAAGCCAGCTTTGAGATGTGATCATGGCAGGCAGGATAGACGGTGATTAGCTGGAGATGGGTTGAGTAATAGCAAACAAAGGGACACCAAGGGGCCCAGGGGAGGAGCCCCACCAAGGTATCAGGGAAAAGGTAGATTAGAAAGTAGCCTCTAAGGTTTAGAATACAGAGTGATATGGTAATGTAGCAGTTCTCATAGGCTGTATGTAAATTCTGTAGGTTTTGTATCTCGCGCTGGTTGGTTTCTGTAAATTGGAATATTCAACACAAAAAGAGATATAATGCATTGTAACAAGGAGCTAGCTCTCTCTTGAGGACACCCCTTCAGCTGAAGCTGCTGGCTGAAGGCAAGGCTGTCCCACCCACGACCTGTGCAATAAAACCATGTGTTCCAAGAGCCTCCCTGGTCTCCAGAGATCCCTCTCCCTGATGTCTGCTCCGACCCTCCAGCAGCTCTGCCCCAGCAGCTCTCAGGCAGCTCAAATCTGCACCTGCACAAAGCACAGCTTGGGTAATGAGAGGAAGGAACTAACTAGAGAAACTAACTGAGGTGGAGAAAGATGTGCACAGTTGGTGAGAGGAGTCAAAAGGGGATGGTTTTCCCTGCTTTAATTTCTCTAAAAGCTGCTGTGAATATTAGCTGTGGAAGAAGTGAAAGGTCATTTAGGCTGAAATTGAGAGCATCTCTTTGTGGATGGAGTGTCTCTCTTGATTTTACTTGATTTTAGTAAATGTGCATAAGATAAAATTAATATCACAGTTGAAGTGAAATATAAACCCACTCTTTCTTCAGTATTTCAGGTTCTTCATCCAAATCTTTTTATAGGAATACCTGACAAATCTTTATGGTGAAAAAATAAATTCCCAAAGGTTCTTTTGCCGCTAGCTACCAGGCATTTAAGTCTTTGCCTTTTGTCAGGAAAACTCCTTTGATAAATGCCATCTTCCATGTAATAGATTCTGCCCTGGAAGTTTGGGGGAGCTGTCTGTACGGGAGTATTTGTTTCCTGCTGAGAGCAGACCCTGTGTGATGGTTACAGACAGGGCAGGGCACAGGTCACTCTTCTGGGACACTGAAGCTGCAGACAGCAAACCACACTCCTCTCTGTTTCTCTGCTCATATGTTTTGCCTAACAAACCGCATCAGTCGCCTTCATCACCTCTTTGTTCTCTAAAGATGTACTTCTCTTTACTGCTTTTAAACATTCCTTTATTCATTTGAAGACTTTCTTGCTCTATAACAGCTGTTTTTTTAAGTTCTGTTGGCTAAGGCTTTCTCAGATGCCTTTGAGTATACAAATTTAGCCTGGATTTCTGTTGTCAGTATGCCTACTGATGCCTGTAGAAAATACTTCGATAGATAGTGAGGCAAAACTTCCTTCACAAAATCTGTTTTTGTCAATGCCAGTAAATATATTTGTCTATAAAGGGACTCATTCTGTTCTTTAAAACAGTTTCCACCAATTTACTTGGCTTTTTGGCCCATGTTTGCCCAGAACTCCTTTGGGATCAAAGCAAATTTAAGCAGAAGTTAAACAGATCCATTAGTAGTTAAGTCTTCAGTTTCTTCTGCTGTAGGCAGTTATCATATGGTGCTGGTGACTTGTTGCTGCTCATTTGCTCATCAGAGAATTATTTTTGAGTGTCTTCTGTCACTAAGTTTGAGTGGAGATAGACTCTCTTGTATACTGCTGTAGAGAGAGGAGATTCCAGAGTAGGAGTCTTTCTAATCTCCTCTACCAAAACTGTGTGCAGGATTTTTTTTTTCATCTATCTATTTATTGTCACTCAGTTCTTCTTTTATATCTTCATCATTTTTTGACCCTACAGATTCTCATCAGAATTCTTTCACCTGTGTTTTTTGTGCCTTTTGAAAGCTGTTCCTCAATTTTTTTTTTTTTTTAATGTCATTTATATTGCATCTGCCTGAGCTTATGGCCCCTCCTTGGTTTATTAATCTGGGAATGGAACCACTTACCTTGCTGTTCAGCAGTACTGGGTTCTTCAGGCTTCTCCTAAGTTTCTAGTGGGTGAGATTTATCTATGATTAAAGTTGTCTCTGAACACCCCTCCTGCTGCCTTTAAGAATTTTACTTGTTTAAAAACAAAAAAAGGAAAATCTGGTCCAGCCACTGCTTCCAGCAAAGACTTGCTTCCTCTCTGGCTGTCCCTGGAATTCTGGTTCCAAACAACATGTCCCAGTATGTTTGCCACTCTTCACTGGGCATAAGTGAAGCTCTGCCTTCAATGTGTTGTTGCACAGTTGAAATATGACAGTATTTTTCTTCTTGCCCAGAATATCAGTTTCATGGGATCACAGCTTATTAAACTGTCTAGAGGGCTTGGCCAATTAGTTTTAAACTACTCTTTAACATATGATTCCACTTACTGCTTGGTACAGCTTACTCCACCTTTGATATATTGTTTGATTTTCATGTTCCAAGAGCTCTGGTTGTTTTCTTTTCCACTAGGCATCCTGTATGTTTATTATTGCCATATTTCATATTGTCAGTTCAAAGTGTATAGGGCAGAAAGGCAGGCACCCCTTTCCCCATTTTACTGCTTACATGGCTGCAGAAAAACACGTATAAGTTATTTTTAATCTCTGTAGAGCTGTTTCTTTTACGTAGAACTGTTGCTTTTCTTTACTGTTTCCTATTTGATTATTTCTAGCTTCCATCTTACCTATTACATAAATCCTTTTGACTCCCCTAGAGACCTTTTCTGCACCCATCAGCATTCTTCCACTTCTCTGTTTCAGCAGCTTTGCACATAGCTGGCCCTGTTCCTGGGAGGTGAATTACCCAGCACTGTAGGCTACGACTTGAGAGTCGACCTGAGAGTGTTGTTACCTCTTGTGAGGAGGATTTCTCATCAACACCATTTCCAGCTGGGGCCAAGACCCTCCTTCTACCCAAGAGAAGTGTTGGCTGCTGAGCTGGAAATGTTGGCTGCTGGGCATTGTGCTGACATCAGCCCCCGGGAGCTGCTGTTGCTGCATCTGTTGAGCAGTGCAGGATATTCTTCTCACTTTGGAGTTTTTAGTTTCCCAGAAGGATGGGCAGCCTTTCTCCATTTATCCTGTCAGCACTGGCTAGTGGGCTGCTGCTTCTTTCCTTATTGGAGTTCAGATTGACCAAGACAGCAAACTTTTTCCTCCTATTTCTAGCAGGCAAAACATGTATCTATCTGCTAGATTCACTTTCCACAAAACAAAGCTAATTTTCATGGCAGAATCGGGGCTGAAGAATCCCAGGCAGACCTCCTCACACACACGGATGTGTTTGATATGTTCTTGACATTCATAGTGTCTCTGGTAATTTGCCTTTTACACAGAAGGGCACCTCAGCAAGTGGCTCTCCCATGTCTTCCCTTAAGTATGTTGTGGTGTTAAACAGCTCCTTTGTGAAACCCTTCAGATTACATCAGCCATGTGATTCTAGGTATGGCTGTCCGATGTGACAGAGCAGCACTTGGGTGTGCTGAATAGAGCTTATTGCCTGCATTTGGTGTATTGTGTTTGAGGGTGACTCTGCTGGAAGTAAACCATGGAAGAGGTGTTAATTCCAGAGTTCCAAAGTCATTGTTGGTAGCAGGACGTTTGCACTATCAGACAGAAAGCACCAACTTTCTATTTTCAGAAGAAGTAACTTTGGTCATGATGAGAAATAATGAAATCCTGCAGAACACAGTTCATTAAAATACAGTTCAGCCTGGGGTCACTGGTGAGGTTTGGCACCTGTGTGCCCTCCTCTTGCCTAAGTGGGTTGTGGGTCACACGAGTACATCATGAACAGCTCACAGGGACGCGTATTTTCGTACGCAAGGTTGAACATCTGCCTCTTGTAATCAGTCACTGTCCCATTAAAAAATCATTTCTGGCACTCAGTCAACCAAAAATATCCTCAGAACAGCCTGGTTGTTGGTTCAGTAGGTGTTTGTGAGTGGAAAGAAACCAGCTGGATTCACACAAAATACCGTTTGGTGGCAAAGCCTCACGTTTGTAGCTGGCTGGAACAAGTACAGACCTTCTCATGTTCCTCCCTCTGATCTGGCATTAATGAGCTCTTACAAACATGGCCTCTGTGTTTATACAGTTGTCTCTTGCTTGTTTCTACCAATCTGTCTTAGACCACACTGGAGTTTTGTGTTTGCTTCTTTTTTGTTAAGTGTGAAGCAGCTGGCCAGGGCGTGTACAGTCACATACAGCTGTATATGTATTTCTAAATTCATATCTGCTCAATGAACACCTGGAAGGAATCCTTCTGTTCCCCTCACCTGCTTCAAGTCTTACAGTTTGTTTGGATATACAAATCAGTCTGATTTCCTACTTCTGTTCTTTTGAATTTAAATTTTTTTCACGCTTTCTTTTGGCGTTTCAGAAAAATGTCCGCTCTCACAGACATTAAAATTTGAAACTAAGTTACTGATGTAAAATTGTTGAGAAATAATGAAAAGTATCAACCATTGTGTACCAAACTGGCTGCACTGAAACCCCATAACATGCCCTGTGAGTATTTCTTGGATTTTAGCTTCAGTTTTGACTGCAGTAATTGCACATTTGGAAATGGCAATACATAATCTGTTTGACATGAGTGTTAAAAATAGTTGCAGTTTTCAATATTATAAAAATAGCTTTCAAATTTGAGCGGCTGGATTTTTCATTGTCTTATAGTCACAAATCTTCTAAACCTTTTAGAGACAGATTTCAGGTATTATTTTTGCATGCTAATGCTATTGTGTATTGTAAGTAAGCAGATTTTGAAGATAGTTACAAATAACATTTTAAAAGCCACCAAAAAAGCACTCAACAACCTTAAAATAGGTTTGTTTTCTCCCTCTTTGTTTTTCTCTTGTTGCTGTTGTTCAAAGACTTTCAGGCAACATTCCTCCTGTCAGAGGAGAAAAAACCCAAATGCTCAGATCTCAAGTTTTATTTAGCACTGCTTAATTCCACATATTAATTTACTGTGGCTGGACTAGCAAGGAGTTCCCCCTTCAGTCAGCAGCCTCACAGGGAAACGCTCCCAAGGTGGTACATGCGGAGAATAAATTGTTAGAAAGTTGGTACAAAGTTCCAATGTTATAAGTTAATGAGGATAATGAGTTGTTGGTTGAATGAGTTGTGTAAATTCCCTCACTGTCGGGTGTGGCCGCCGCTGCTCCCCTCTCCTCCAAGACAGTGAACCACCCGAGACCATGAGGAGGAGGAGGATGACATCACCTGGTATGCAAATGATTCCCATGGGACTTAAGGGAGAGGGAATTCAAAGAGTGAAGACCCCTAAAAACAATGAGCCACGACCCCCATGCAGGTAAAGAGCTGAAGTGACACTTCTAACCAGAGGAGACATCGGACAACATCAGGACTCCTTGCTTTAGTCGCCCTAACCACAGTGAGCCAGGAATGACATGGGGACCATGAACCTGAAACCAGCAGGTGTGTTCTTGGGGACTCTCATGAGGAACGAAGACCCAGAATCTGCCAGATGACAGAGCTGACATCCTCCTCCTCCTCCACACCGTGTCAGGAGCAGCAGGGGTGTGCACACACCCCACAGGCCCCCGTCCCAGACTGTTCCCAAAAAAGCTGAAATCACTAAGGAGCTGGTCTCCAAGCATTCATAACAGCACAGGAGCACAGCTCCACTCCTGAGCTGCCCCACATGTGAGGGTGGCAGAGCTTCTCCAGGCACAGGGAGCTCTGCTGCCCAAACACCCCAGGCACCGTGGGCAGCTCCACCGGTGCCAGTTAGGTGGGACAGTGGCTGGAAGTATGCTGCTGGTGAGCAGATGGAAATGCTGCCTAAAATGTATCAGAAAGCTTCAACCCAGCCTTCTGGCTCTTACACTGAAATGTTCCTGACCCACATGATTAATGGGAATAGTTCCTTTGCACTAAAAATCAAATCCTGCAGTACAAATAAACCCAGCTATCAGACAGCTTCAAACAATGAAGTCCAACTAGATGAGGAGACAGGCAAGGGTTCATGCTTTTTTTACCTTCCTAGATTTTTGAAGCTAAATCCTGTGCAGCTGTTTGAAAATTTATGGAATTCATTTCTAAAGCAAACCACTTGGATGATAGACATGGCTGTGATACCAGTTGTGTCAGTGCCAGGAAAGCCTTTGTACTGTGAACACTCTTTAATAACAGGTCTTGTATTTAGCCTTTTGGCTTCTGAAAGCAAATTGCTCCCTTCTTGATATGCAGCTGATGGTGATGCAACCTCGTGATGTAGCTTTTGGTTTGTAGCTGTCCCTGGCTGTCCATGCCTTTGCTGCCTGCACAGCAAGGCCTGGCAGTGGCACAGCACAGCTGAAGGAGAAGCTCTGATGGCAGCTCAGTGTCACCAACTGCACCTCTGCTGCCATGCCCAGCACGAGAATGCTGTCACTGTGATTACCTTTGGTACACAGATGGCCTTTTAAAATGTGCTTAAACTCCTGATAGATTTCCAGATATTTCCAATTGACAGCCTCCTTACAAATACCCATCTCAGGGAATGGGAGCCAGCATTTCCATAATCGTGTTTGGTCGTTCACACAGCCATAACATTTGAATGTAATGAGGAAAATGGGCTGTGCCAAGGCACAGGCGTTAATTGGAAGTAAATGCCAAAAAGATGTTTTCATAATGAATGCATCGGTATTTAAGTAGTTTCCCATCACTTTAATATCAAAAATGTGCTGGAATCTGCCAACTCACTTGGTAATCTTGGCTAACACCAGGGAAGTCGCTCACAGTCAATGGCTTTCAGCAGCACTGTTACTCTGCACACTTCTCAGGATCTGGGCGTTTTAGCAGCAATTGCTTGCTGCCTTTTACAGCCTTGGCAGCATGTGTCAAAGTGACTGCAGTGTTTGTCCAGGGAAAGTGCTGTCCTGTAATTCCCAGGGATGCTTGAGGACACCAGTCATGACAGCTGGATAAGGACCTACATTATTTTACTGGGCCCTGACTTGGCTCCACTGGGAGCCCAGCTCAGTAAAATGTGCCTGCCTATGGGGACTGCCATGCAGAGAGGGATGTTGCATTCTAAACTAAAGCCAAAGGTGGACTTTATTGCATGGGAATCTCACTGGTTTGTTAGCAGTGCCCTGTATACACGTTGTGCCATAGCACAGCAGTGTCTGAGGCACAAAGTAAAGCAAAGCAGAGCTGTGAGAGCCACTTCCATCTGCACACTACAGCTCTGAGTGGTTCAAAATGAAATACAGGCTAGTTACAAAGCAAAGCTACTGAGAAGCCATTCATGATCCTGTAATACCATTCATATCTCATGGCAAGTCACGTGCAATTCCACCCATCAAATGATTCCTTTTCCATTATACTGTTGGCATGACAAAGCAGGGAAGTGCTGCCAGAGTTATACTCCAGCTCTCTTATCTGTGTCTCGAAACTGGCTCACGCTGGCCATGGGAGTGTTTTAGACAGTATTTCCATCTTGTCTTACTGTCCACTCATGATTCCTTGGCAGACTGCTATAACTTACATATTTTGCTCCTGCAGGTTTTTTGCATTCTCTTGAGGTTGTGCCTATTCCATCTGCCTTGCTTTTTAAGTGGAAAATACTTTGTTTCTCCAGAGAGTTTGAGGATATTTCTTTCTCATATTTTTCTGTATGATTGTGTAATTTTCCTTTTTTGTGAAAGAAGGTACTGCCTCAAGAGTTCCCAGAAGATGTGGCTGCCATTTAATTTCTGTGTTGTCTTTCCTGTTATGGGAGATTATAAAGGATGTTTGTTGTAAGGGAGGGAAAGAAATGAAGGGAAACTGATCTTACTTGAGGGAGGGAGGATTTTACTGTGAGCATTCAAGGAAGTAAATTATTTTCTGTTCAAGAATCTCATCAGGTCTTAATTGACATTATAGGTAGATACATGTCACTAAGGAAGCCTAGTCATGCTCCTCTTTGAAAAAGAAGTTGCAACCCCTGACATCATTAAGGTGCACTACAGATTATTTTTCAATAATAATTATTTTTCAATAATAATAATAATAAAAATAGCTGTATTTTCTCTCAAGGTGACCAGATAAGTAGCTGATTTCTTTTTCTATCTACCTTGTGTAGATGTATCATATTACAGTGTTGTAATTTATGAAAATTAGTCTTTTACTTCCTTAAAGTATATCCACAGTCAGTGTTTTCAACCTGTAGCTTATATATAAGTTTAATGGGCGATTATCTAAGAGAAAATCTGGTGCCTAAATGCACAAAATGTTGGAACATGCCTTAAGGTATGGAACTATGCTTGGATTTCCTCAAAGTTCAAATGAGGTCTCTTCACTGAGTGCTTTTACAAGCACAAAAGGGTCAAAGGATACAAAGAAAACATGACTTGAAATCTCATAAAAGATATAAAACAACAACAAAAAGGACTAAATAGTTCATTTTCACTGAGGACAGAGATCACTGGCAGGTCCCAGGGAGATCTCATCACCTACTTGTAGTCTCAGGCAAGTGTATCAGGAATGAGGAGGTATTTGCTAATTCATGACATTATTTGTGGTAATAAAATTTAAAGGGGCTGTGAAGAGCTATAGTGGGATCTCGAAATAACAAGTGATTAAGGGATCAAATGATAGATGAAGCTGAGTGTTGAAAATGGAAATTACTGTATAGTGAAGAAGCCAATCCTGATCTGTAGATATAACACAAAGAGCACTGAAGTGGTGGTTATTACTTCCAGGCAGTTTTGGATAATTGTGTGACTGGTGCTCAGTGCCCACATCTCAGATACAGTTCTGTCACCTCCCCCCTCTCAGAAAGATAGATGGGGAGCCCAACAAGGCTTATTGCATTTTTGCAGGTGTTCCATACAAGAAATAACAAAGTGGACAAGTCTTCATCTTGGAGGAGAGAAAACTGAAGTGGTATGAAATAGAGAGCCTGTAAAATAATAAGTAGAAATTAGACAGTGAGCAGGGAAGGATTAGTAAATGTTTTTCATAGTGGGGATAATACTGGGAATTGGCTTCTAAAACAGAATTAGTCTTTTTTCCCCAGACCCATTATTAAACTGCATGACTTGCTGCTCAAAAATGTTGCAGATACCAAAAATATAGCTGGATGAAATACAGTATTATAAAGGCAGGTTCATGAAAGGAAATCCTGTATGAAGCTGTAAAATATGAAGATACCACATCTGACTCAGGTAGTTTGAAGAGTTTGCTAGAGGAAAGATGAAATAATCTTGCAGTGATTTTATATTTTTCTCCTAAACCATCATTGCTAGAAATCATGTGCTGAGCTGCAGGATTTTTGGGCTGACCAGGACATCAGTTATGCTGTCAGTGATACATGACAGCAGTGGCTGAAAAAAACCAAACTCTCCTACTCTACACAGATTAAAATCAGAATTTGTGCTGTAGCCTTTTACATAACTGGAGTGTTTGGCTGACAAGAGCAGCAGTGCTGCTCTGAACTGCCTGACTTGTTTGAGCCATATATTTCTCATGTGTAGGATTATTGCACTGCCTTTCTCTAAAGCCCAGTGGCCTGTGAACCCAGCTGCAGTTCAGGTTCCCCTGCAGACCTGGGCTTGGAAGGCCCTTTGTATAGAGCAACATACTCCCTTCTATCTTGAATTTGGTGAGCTGTGGAAAGCTGCATGACCTGTGCCTGGCAGCCTGCACAATGCAGCTAAACACCTCCTGCCCTTGCTCCAGCTCCTCTGCCTCTGTAGGAGCTGTGCTGTTCTAGCAGAGACCTTTCTGCCTGGAATGGAAATTAAAAAATTATTCTTCTCCATTGGAGCACCTTTTAGTTCTGTAGCAATGCTGCAATGAGCTTGCTGCCATTGGTTGTGGTCTTTCCTTTCCCAAGCACCCCAGCAGGTTGTGGTGCTGTGATGCTCAGGACAGAGCTGTTGATTTCCCTGGGAGCAGTGAGGTTTGCAAAGGGATGTGTTTCCATGGCCCCTGCCAGTGAGCAGGTGGGCTGCTGCTTCTCACACTAATTGGACTACTTCAGTCAACTGTGGCTTCATTCCTGAGTGTTAATCCATTGACTTTGTGGCTTCAGCTCCCAAAGAGACATTTTACCATGACCAGGTGCCATGGGCAAGTGTGGCTATTGGGGTGTTGAGTGGATTTTCTGTTTGTACAGATCCTCCTGTTTGGATATCCAATAGCCTCAAAGAGTCCAGCTGGAGCCCAGGACTCTAACTCATCCAAATCATCTTGCAGGTGTCCTACACAGATGGAGATGTCATGGAAGTGCTTTTGAAGCACCCCTCCCAGACTAAATACCATTTCTGTCTTCTCAATGTTGTGCTACTGTAGCTGGGCTCCTGCCAGCACAGCCAGCCAGAGGAGTCTTGGAAAAGCCAGGAGAGAGCATACTCTGGCATGAGGAGAGAACAAAGACCTAAGGTTTGAGCAAATGTTTCCCTTTTCTCTGGAAGACTGCTATCTGCCCCTCCCACTCAAAGAGGAAACAAATATTCCAATTTTGTAGCAGAACTTCTAAAGGACAAATGATTAATCTGTTGGCCACGTTTTGCTGCTTATCAGACCAGAACTATTAGACACTGATCTGTCTTGGAAGGACTGTGAACAATTCTGTTTCACAGTGTACAAAAATACTTTCACTCAAATAAAATAAGAGCTTAGTTGATAGGCAAGGGGCCTAGTTTGGGAATTTTTCCAAATCTGTTTTTAGCAAAAAAATACCATCCAACCTGTTGGAATTATTTTTTTTAGGGTCAAGTATTTCTTCTCCAAGAGTTTGCAGGAGACAAAGCCTCTGACATAGAGTTAAAGGGTAATATCACAGTTGGATGTGGATGATCTTTCCCTGTACTTTTTAAGGATAGAGAGCTAGCTGCCATGAGAACATCCTCAAAAAAAGCCAAGGCCTGAAATCTATCATCCTAATTAGACAGAAAGATGTCCTTAATCCTTGTCTTCCACATCCCAGCTGCCCTAGGTACTGTATGTTTACTCTTTGCTGCTGTGGCTTTTGCACAGACACTGAAATGTGTGACCCAGTTGTGTGTGAATGGAGGAACAGGAGAGAGGGCAATTTCCCTGTTCATGCAGAAATGCCAATACAGGGTAGGGCTGCACTAACAGCATATCCTACTCTGGGATAAAATTGCACTAAGAGGGCATCACAATGAAAAATGGAGATATGGAGATGCTGGGACCTGAACTGCTGCCACCTTTACCCTGTGAACTGCTCAGCCCTTCACAGTTCTGAGGGTGCTGCATTTATATGCACACCTTCATCTTTTTGACTTCTGGAGGGAAACTCTTTGGCAACTTATTCACTTTTTACAGGACAGGAAAAATGCTCTAGGAATTGATCCTGCTATGCATGTTAAGTTGCAGTTATAGTGAATTCCAATAGAAAAATGCAATCACCAGCCTGTGTTTAAAATTCTGGTTCTACCTTGTATTGAGCATGGCTGTTATAATATCTTTTCTCCCTGCTCTCACACACAGCAGGAGCTTTTTACAGTCCATTTCACTACAGCATCCTGGAGAAAGCTGACCTCCTGACCTGGTTTCAACTGTGCTGCTCTGAAATACTCTGCTCATTTCACTGATAGATGAAATGAGCAGCAAGCTACACACAGGGCACACATCCTTTAGGGATGAATTGTGCCATATCCATGCACTGTCCTGGCAACTTCAGCTGAGAACTGCACAATGACAGGACCATTTTAGCAATGTTCATTTTGTATAGTCCCAAAAGGTATTGAAGGCAGAAGAGTCTGCTGAGGAATCTGAGTAGGACAGCCCATGATGTGAATGAGTTGGGACAGCCTCCTGCCTGGTGTCAGGTGCAGAGGAAGCTGTGCAAACACAACAGTGCCAGCATTGCTGGAACAACTGCAGCAGGTCACTTGAGAAGAAATGCATTTTTGTCACTCATCAGTCATTAAATGCCTCTAATATAAATGTGAGCTCACTCCTAATTACAGATAGATAAATGAAATATTTCAGGGAAGTGGGTTCATGGACTTGCAGCTTGAAGGAATACAATGATCTTGTCCTGAAAGTTTCTTTTTCTGGGGTCATGAGAGGAAGGGTGGATACTCTGGGGAACAGTCAGATTTTGGTTGTAGTGGTTTGAAAGCAAAACAAGTGAGAGGCTCCAAGTCAGAAATACAATTTAATAAGAAAAAGGAAAAAAAA
>JBBMKD010000217.1:480660-495555 GCA_037834095.1 Argya squamiceps
ACAATTGGTTTCAACAGTTGATGAAGATGGTGATAGAATACTTTGTGCATATCTTATACTACAACCCAGGACATGGTTCACACATACAGATAGTGGTGAACTCAAACACAGATGCTGCCTTGTGGTTACAACAGGATCTGATGTTTTTCTGCTTGATGCTCTTAAATGTGTTTTGAAAATCTTTATCTTTCCCCAGTCTTGGGAAAAAGTAAATTAGTATGTTTGCTACTCCTCTCTGCCTTTTTCCTTTTTCCATCATTTCTATTTTGTAATTTTCACTGCAGTATGATTTGGTTTCCTGTCCAGACAGAAAAATTAGAGTTTCCATCTAGACAGGAGATCTTCAGTCTTTCAGATGACAGGTTTTTAACCCAGAACGTTAGAACAACATTTATCAATGTTATTTGTACTACACACCCAGTCTAGGTAGAATCAAAACTCTCTTGTTCCTTATCTGTCACTGAGGGCCAGAGTAAGATACAGTCCCTCCCTGTGAGTGCTCACAGTCTGATTTCAACACTGAACAGAGCAATTCTGTAAAATGCTGCTGCACCCTGCATACACTTGTCTGCAAAGGCTCCTGATTTACGTTCTCCCCAGTGTACATGAGCTGGGAGCTGCTGCCTGGATGTGTGGAGAACCGTGGGGAGACAGGGAATGCCATTCTGACTAAACACCCTCTCCTGGTTAACTCCTGCAGTACTCAAAGCACAGCCATTGCAAGGTTATATTTGGGTCTGGTTTATAGGAGAGGCCTATCCTTTTGGAACAGCTGCTGTATATGGATCATTTTGTTCCAATGAAGGCAGATGAGATGAATGGATAGAGCCAGATGAGTCTCTCAGTTGAATTTTTATTGTTGAATTTGTTGTTTACTTGAAAACAAAACCTCAGCTCTTAATTATTGTTTCTTTAATGAGCAAAGTGGCTTAGATGTACAGTGTATCAAAGCAGCTGTTGCAAAGGCTCTGATGTATCATAGCACAAGAAGGCAGGATGGCAAACAAAGTTGTTAGCTTTCAATAGCATGAAAATTATTGGAAAGATAAGGAGAAAGAAGAAAGAAGTTCAAAAGGACACTGGGAAACACCAATTTGCAGTATCATTGTTGCAAACAAAAGCTTTATTCTCAGAGGAAAAATGCTGAGGAGCTAGAGGAACTGAACATCTGAAGGCTTTTCTTAAAGAAAAGAGAAGTACTATCAGAAGGAAAGAGTTGCTGGGTTAGTTAATGGGGAAAAGCTGGTTTCATTCGTGTGTAATGAAAACTTGATTGTGGGTTACACTGTGGCTTGATTTGCATCCTGTGCACCTCACTGGGATTTCAGCGGGTGTAAATTAGACCAAACACTATGTCCTGATGTTACTGAGACAAGTTGGTTTTGTTTGAGGTGTGAAGGCTTTTACTGTCCTTGGCCTTGGCGAGAACAGCCACTGAAAAGGGGGCTGATAGCCTCGAGCAGGGCTAGAGGGGATTTGAAGGTGCAGAGGGATGTTGAGTTAATAGGACAGAAATAGTGCAGTCCAAAAACTCAGTGTTGAGAACCTGTTGCAGTGGCTGACTGAAAGCAGATGAGGCATTCCTCAAGTCAGGAGTTACTAGAGCCAGACACAGTAGGGATGGTTGCAGTTTGCTGATGGTTACTTGGAGGGTTCAAGTGTCTGCTGATAAACTAGAGCAGACTTCAGCTTTTATTCTTTTTATGTAGGTGTATGCTGAAGGCAGGCACAAGGGTTAACACGTTCAGGCCAAACCATCACCTGCTGTAGATGTAATTGAGATCAGCAGAACGTCACTTCTTCCAAGAAAATGGTGCAGATTTACACCAGTGCGTGTCTGGAACTCAGCCTTTCGTCTACATATTTCTGTCAAATAAACAGTATGTAGTTAGACAACACACTTGGAAAGATAAGTCAGGAAAACACACCAGGATATTAATGCCCTTGTAAGAATGATTTGTATTCTGCCTCTCAGAGAGATTTGGGAGGAAAATGCAGCAAATGAAAAAAATGAAGTTATTACTGTATTATTGAAAGAACAGCAGGCTCCACAAAACCTGGAGCTGGATTTCTACCAAAAATCAGAGATGTTGTAGAGCTTGATCTGAAGCTCTGAAAATTATTATGCAAATGCAAGTGTAAATCTTGAGGCCAGTACTGGGTGGCAGTTTAGTCAATGACAGGTAAAAATTCAAAATGAAAGTGCTCTGAACAACTCAGTGAGGCAAAATAATAACATACATTTATCTAGCACTTAACATTTCTAGAGTGTATGTCCATTAAATCAAGCAGAAAGTTGCACTGATCTCAGATGCACGGAAAGAAAGGCCGTGCCATATTTCTAGAGCCTGTGTAGCTATTGAACAAGGTGATGTTAGACTGGAGGGCTGTGACTAAGGAATTATAGGTAATTTCAAAAAATCTATCAGAATGAGTGCTTTCTATCAAGGTTTAATAAAAACCCCCACATATTTAGAAGTTAAGTTGAGCAGCCCTTGGAAAACAAAATAATTGGTGTTTGAGACTGCAGTGCAGTTGACTGGAATGTTTTAAGAGAGTAACCTGGCAAACAACAGATTATGTCTTTCTGAAGAAAAAATAACTGTGCTATTGAAAATTGTTTTAAAGACGTTTAAGGAGCTCCTCTAGTGGAGAGCATCCAACATCCTCAGATCCCCAGTGTGTGTTTGCCTACCAGCCACTTCCTGCCAGGGCCCCCCTGGTACCAGCCCAGGGACAGGGCAAAACTTGTCCCCCTCCTCAGAATTCCTCGAAGAGCAGTGAGACCTGCTCAGAAATGCCACTGGGTACAGCCTGTATTGTGTCGCTCTGATTTTTCATCCTTCTGATGTTTTAATTTTTCTTCTGGAGCTTTCTCATGCTTGTAACTAAAACAAAGTGCTATTTTGTAAATAACACATTCCTCCCAGGGGGAAAGACAAATTGATGAACTTCTAAGTTGACCACTGGGGTCAGAGACGTGTTACTCTCATCCCCCAGTCCCTGACCAAATTCCAAACCTTATAAAAACCCCAAAACATAATAAACTCTCTCTTCTCACTCCACAACTTGATGGGTGAGTGTGGTTCTTTCGTGTCCTCTAACGACAGTATTGTGCCTCAGGAACTCCAGTACGGACTTGGCTGGGGAGGGAGAAAGGAAAAATCTGAACAAAATGTTGATCATCTGTCCAAGCAGAGATGTGACTGATCTCCCTGGAGCTAGTTCTGTGTTATGAAGTTACATATATGCCTAGAGGGTTTCCTGAATACATTCAGAAAGTTGATTCACTCTCAGGCTGGAGAAATAAATCAGGGTAGAATCATAGATATTGACATCTCTTGGGTCTGAGTGGATTTCTGACGTTGCTGGTTGACTTCACTGCGGGTGTAGGGCCTAAGGCTGGCCCAGGTTCTCAGAAAAATGCCCGTGTTCAGGGGGCTGTGGGGAATTGTACATTTGCAGTCTCAGACAAATTTATTTTTGTAGTTTGTAAGGGCTTTTCATAATTGCCATCTGTGGAATGAAAGACAGTCCAGGCTAAAATGTGCGCAGTTGCAAATATTAGGAAATATGGCTATTATACAAAGTTGTAAGAACTTTATGCAAATGTTCCATCTACAGTGGAAGGGCCAGATTCTAATATCACACATCATGCACAGTAACAGATTTTCCCTAGGTATGTCGGGATGCCCACACTGTACCTGAGATTAGAATGTGTTCCAGAAATGGATTATTGGGATATGAAAGAGCCAATGATGAGGAAAATCAGATTTTACTGAGCTTTTATTTTTCTTCACCCTTACTACGTGAGAATTGGCTTTCAGCACAGGTCTTGGTCTTTGTAAGTCATTAGGAAAATTGACAAAAAAATAATGACAAAATGTGAAAACTAGTTTTCCTCCTTAAGAAATTCATGTCTTTAAATTAGGACAGAGAAGTGAACTCTTTACACCCAGTTGCTCAGAGCAACTGGGAAATTTTGACTACATGACACATTACCTGAAGCAAACAACAGTGACTGCATTCCCAGGGGATCCACCTGAGGTGCTGTCAGCAGGCACTGGTGGCAAAGTCCTGGTGCTGTGCAGGTTAATTTACTCTACAAATCTTATTATCAGCTTATCTTCATTTGTTTAAATCTCCACGTTTGTTATCTTTATTTTCCCCCCATATGCAGATACTGTCTTTTTTCTTGCCTCTTTGGGGAGGAGGTAAATGAGATTTGCATACAAGCCATAATTATTCTGTGAAAATCACCCTGCGGCATAGATTTATATGCAAAATCTTGCCCTGCAGCAGCTAGACAGCTACACAAGGCTAGGAAGACAAAGGCAGCCTTCCTCCGGGGTTTCTCTCCTTCTTAAATGCTGTCTTGATGGTCCTTGTCTCATCTTCAATTCTCAGTGACCCAGGTTTAGGAAGAGAAGTTGCTATGGCTATTCCATTCTCATCTCCAGAGAAACCCAGCACTGGCCAGGTAAGGAGCTCCCCTTGGACAGGGAATATTAGATTTTCTAACTCGAGGGGAACAGCAAGCCCAGCTGCCAGCCAGAGCTGCAGCAGCCCTGTCAACACTCCACAGTTAGAAAACCCCTTGTGGCTTTAGACTTCTTCAGCACTGAGTAGCAGCTGCAGCAGCTTTCCATGGGTTTGGATTGAGGGAGCTCTCCTGGAATGCTGTTCAGAGTGTAGAGGGGTGTCTGATGTTTTGAAGTGTTCCTAATTGCTCCCATGGAAATCACAATATCAGGTGGTTCTGAAAATTAGGTCCCTGGTCTAAACAGCTGGGTTTGAAGGGAGGGACCAAACCCTCCGAGGTGTTTTGTGGGATCATTGTAATACAGCAGTTTTGGTGTATCCCAGCTGAACAATTTTTTCTTCAGTGCACAGGATTCTTGCAAAGCAAGGGCAGCCTGTGCAGAACAATTGCAATGGCAGATCCAAGGGTTTTAGCAAAGGCTCAGACCATCACTGCTCCCTGCAAATGTTTTTCTAATCTAAAAAAAATCTAAAATTTCTCAATTTTGTCCCTAGGAGCAACACCTCTGTGTTAGTGATGCTTCTTAGACCACCTGAGAGACACTATCAATCTTTACAACTTGCAAGTGAAGCAAACAAATTTTAATGGCAAAATGTTTCTGTCTTAGGGAAAATGTGATAAATATGCCACTGTGGAGGGGCAGAGAATTTTTGCAGGAAATATTCATTAAGACTCACTATGAATATTCCGTGTGCACCCAAAAGCCCATGTAGTTATTATATTTTAAATAAATATTTGCTTTTCAAATGTTGTTTTTACTAGTCATCTATCTTCAGATATTCTCAAAACATCATTCATCATACATCTGTCTAAATGCTAGCCAGATGCTGTTGAACAAGCTGCTTTTTAAGGTATATATATTGAAATATTCATTTTCACAAAAAGTTTTTGAGTACAAAAATTATGTATCTGCTCATCTTTACATAACAGCACAAATTTCAAAATACCTTTTTCTTTAAAATTATGGTAGTTTATATCAGAAATGTCCTGGAAGTTAGCTGAATAAATAACTGCAGCTGTAAAATTTTAAGATGCAGCATCAAGAAACAATTTAAATTATATGGCATATAGCATCAAATGAAACTTGAATGCTCTGCATCACCAGAATGTGTTTCACATCTCAGCACCTCCTTTGCAGTGGTGCTCTAGTTGCACACAGAGACACTGAGATTTGGAAATCCTCACATGCAGGCGTTGAACTTGCTGCATTGTAACAAATACTGAGGACACCAAGGTGTCAGTCTGTACTGCACTTCTCACTCTCTGCACTTTCAGATCAACTGAAAGGTTACTGCTGTCAGGTGCTCAGCTCAAAATCTCTCATGATCTGAGGCTGGAAAAGTGCATAGTATTGTTGCTGATGCAGGATTGGAATGAGCAATATTGTTTGTATGATACTATAAACAGTAAGTGGACTTTGGTGGTGGATATGAGGATCCCCATATATTCTTAGCTTTTTTAATGAGTTCTCTCATCCTTATGTTCTCTGCAGCCATATCATAAAAGAAAATAAGAACAGGGGATTGGAAAATACTGTGTAGTTAATTATGATCCCCTGCCTCATCAGGACAATATTGTGCAGTTGCTTTCACGAACTTACTCTACACAACTGTAAATAAAAGTAAATTTCACGTTCCACCATCTCTCTTGAAAACGTGGCCCAAGAATGTAACGATGGAATAGCTAAAAACATTTCTGTTGGTGCAGCCCTAATGTATGCATGTTCAATTCACACACATTTGTCCTTGGATTTGTTGTTCTCTGGTCCTGAGGCAGCAGTGCTTTTCCCTCCCTCACGCTCACTGTAGAGTGTTTATGGGCAGAAATGTTTTCTTCTCATAAGTCTGAGGCTTGCAAAACTGGTGACAGACAGTAGCTAGACTGAGATGAGCTCAGTGGGTCAGAGCATGATGCTAAAAATGCCACAGTTGCAGCTTCAATCCCTCTGTGGGCCATTCACTTAAGAGTTGGACTTGATGATCCTTGCGGGGTCCCTTCCAGCTCAGAGTATTCTGTGGTTTCTGGGATAGAATGTCCTGCTGTCAGTGCCTTTCTCTTCCCCAGATATCTTCCACTGCACATTAATGCTTAAATACAGTTACCTTAAGTGTGAGGATCAAAACTCTGCATATTCTTAATCATGGCATCATGGAATGGTTGGGTTGGAAGGGACCTTAAAGATTTTGAGATCTGTGTCATGGCCACTGATGAACTCATTTCTGTGGGCAAGTCACATAACTGTCTCTGGATCAAACTCTCCTTTGTTGTAAATCCATGAAGCTTCACGTGTTTCATTGCACCTGTGTCAGCTGAGGACTTTATCCAGATTCTTTCTCTGCAATATGTCAAGCTGGTGGATGGACTCAGAATTACCTCTCTAATGTTATAGGTTCACAAAATATTTTGGACTTGAGAAATGAAAATCAGGCTGATAAAAATGATTCTTTGACTCCCACACTACTGCTTTTAAGAATAATTCCAATTTAATATTGAGGAGGTATATATCAATCTGACCCTAAAATGAAAAAAGTGTTGTTCCAGTAAGCATAGGGGTGTGTTCAACCATTGTTTAAGAGAAACACAAGATTGGCTACATTTATACCTGTTGCCTTCCACAGCTCTGTCAGGGATATAATTTCAAAAACCTTCCATGTGTAGATGTTCAGCTGTGGGGTTTTTTTCTCTTTCTCTAGGCATGCCTAGATTTTAGCCTACTTCCCTTAAAAGAAAAAGTTACTCAAAGTGAAATATTCCTTTAGATCCAGTCACCTCTATACTGGTAAGAAATTTTTTACTTAATACCTCTTGTTATCAGTTTTTTCAGCACAAGGAGAACCTTTTTTTTTACTTTCTTCAGTACTTTTGTTAATTGAAAATTATGTTATTCTAAATTATCATTCTGTCAACTGGGGAAGGGTTGTCAGTAAAGGAGAGGCATTATATTGGTGTTGAACATGCAAGGTCAGCTGTACAACTCTGGGTGTTTGAACCAATGCTGTTGTGCTTGATAATAAGGGGAGGTACAAGGCACTTCTGGGGTGAGGGAAATTTATTGTATTGCTTTTCCAAAAGTTACTACTTTTGGAAGTAGAGCTT
This sequence comes from Argya squamiceps, assembly GCA_037834095.1. Classification (NCBI taxonomy): domain Eukaryota; kingdom Metazoa; phylum Chordata; class Aves; order Passeriformes; family Leiothrichidae; genus Argya; species Argya squamiceps. The sequence continues at coordinate 488,300 of JBBMKD010000217.1, forward strand.
GGGGTATGGCTGAGCCTGAAGCTTGCTTTATTCTTTGATGACAGTATCAAGTTTTTTAAAAAGCCATCCAAGCATGAAAAAATACCCTGTGATCAGTGTATTACTTCAGGTCTTGGACACTGTAACTGGTAGTGGGAGCACAGTGCTAGGACTCCTTCCCTGAAACATCCCCCTGTGACAGGCACATAAATCCCAAGGAAAGTGGAAAACTGGAGAAAGTGTCAGACTGTGAGTCACACAGGCAAGGGCGGGGCTGCTCCACCGGTGAGTGGCGGGCTGCTTAAAAGAGGCCCCTGGGGAGTGTGGGGAACAGGAGGGGGAATAAACAGGAGCGGGGAACGGGAGTGGAAAACAGGAGTGGGAAAAAGGAGTGGGAAACAGGAGGGGGAATAAACAGGAGGGGGAAACAGGAGGGGGAAGCAAGAGGGGGCAAACAGGGGCTGGGAGCAGGAGTGGGAAACAGGACTGGCAAAAAGGAGTGGGAAACAGGAGTGGGAAACAGGAGGGGGGAAACAGGGACGGGAAACAGGAGTGGGAAACAGGAGTGGGAAACAGGAGGGGGAAACAGGGACGGGAAACAGGAGTGGGAAACAGGAGCGGGGAAACAGGAGTGGGAAAAAGGAGTGGGAAACAGGAGGGGAGAAAAGGAGTGGGAAACAGGAGCTGGAAACAGGAGTGGGAAACAGGAGGGGAGAAAAGGAGTGGGAAACAGGAGGGGGAAAAAGGAGTGGGAAACGGGAGGGGGAAACAGGAGCAGGCCCACAGGAGTGGGAAATAAAGCGGGAAACAAGAGGGGGCAAACAGGAGCATGGCAGGTCTCTATGGGCGTGGCACGTCTCTGAGGGTGTGGCAAGTCTCTTAGGGAGGCATGCTGCTGCCACTGAGCATAGATAGCCTTGATGAACATTTGAGAACTGGTAAGTTAAATATTGCAGTGCTAGGGGGCTTCTCACTGTTACGGTTAAAACTTAAGACCAAAGCTACAAGTTCCACAGCCTAATGCTGCTAAAATTTATGTGCTTCTCTCTGAACTCTGCTTCCCTCTGAAGCTCTGGTGCTTCAGTAACTAAGAAAAGGTATTTCTTAGACTAAAAATACTGTGTTGAACATCAGGAAGTCAAGTTATATCAGCTGAATATTAAATTAATGTTCATTCATATACATCATTATCTCATAACATAAGCTGTGCAGCTGTTCATGAAATCTTCATCCGATCTATAGTTTGTGACATGATTTGACAGGTACTTTACCAGGACCTCACCGTGTCGAATCTTGTAGTCATCAATTCAGCCTTTTTTACATTTGCTTGTTAATAAATGTAAATCTTTCTCTATGTATGTATTTCAGCAGTGTGCCTGTGTGTTCTAACAGTTACCCACATTAATGCTCCTTCGTGATCTTTGGGCATGTAAGAAGCAATGAAAATGCACTTGTACATGTCATGGTCAAGGTCTTTCATGATGGAAAGAAGCTGAGCCTATAAAATAAAAACAGTGCAAAAAATTTTCCTTACTCCAAAAAGCTGTTCAGATTCTACAAGCTGGAAATAATATTTACTGCTCTATAGAGGACTGTCTTCAACCAGATCACACTGGGTATTGAGGTTCTTCCCTGACAAGAAGATGACCACAGTCCTGGAATCAGTAGCAATCCTCCTTGGCTTCCTGTGTGCCTTAGATTTTTGCAATTCATGTGTGCATTGTCTCTGTAAAATTAAAATGTTGTCCTGCTGGTAGATTATTGAATACAGTTCTCCGGTAATGGAACTTGGCTAAGAACTAGAGAGAAACTGACCAATGAAGATGTGCAAAATGTTTTAAAAAAGCATTAGTCATGACTCGAGTCTGCACAGTTGATTCCATACTGGAAACAGTCTCTTTGATTGCTTAAATGAAGATTAGATCTATTCAGGTATATTATTGTTATATATTGTTATATATTCAGATCTATTCAGGACATGTGAATATGAGATAACTGCTTTTTCTTAGGATGCCAAATCCAGCAGGTTTTGAAAATTATACCATTCTTTGGCTGGAGATTGATTACTCCAAAATTATACTTAGGGGTATTTGGAATTCTTCCTTACTGACAGTGAATCGTGGCTGAAAACAGCCTCCTGTTTTCATGTCTCCAACAGTCCTAGGGAAAAAGGAAAGCAACAGTCATGTGGAGAAATTGTTTCCCCCACGTCATGAATTAACTTCAGCAGTTAAAAATGAGTTCAGAGTTCATGAGTGTCTGAAGCTCCTCACTTTTCAAAAGCTTTGTTTCTCTTTACTTTTGGTTCCATTTAGAGTAGAAGAGTGGAATGGAAATGTCATTTTTAGGGATTATATTTCCCTGATCTGTCTTAATTGTGTAGGAATTGAGATAGATTTTCTTCTTTCTGTTCTTTGAATGGGATCAGCAGCAATATAACTGATAAAAAGATGGCATTGGCTCTGGCTCTGGAATAAGGACAATTCTTATGAGAACAAATGGTCATTTATTCAGGGATGAGCCAGTACCAGCTGCAGTGATGTATTTTTCTACACAGATGAACTGTGAAGGTTTGTTAAGCAAAGAATATAGAGCGTGCAGAAAACTGTAAAATTTACCAAATCCAGTGTAGATGAGGGGCAACTGAAAGGGACTTGGAAAAGTGATGTCATCATGAAAGTGCGAGCTTTTCAGAAACAAATGTTTGCCACTGCTTTAAAATTTTTATTGCATTTCTTAATCTCCAGGTATTTTTTCATGTCCTCTTACCTGGTGTGACGTTGGTGCAAGGTTGGCAGCTTTCAGGTGCAGCATCAGCCTGAGCCTGCCAGAGGGAGCTGGACACCTTTATGCTGTTGAGATTGGGCATTGCCCTGGGACCTGCCAGGGAGGGTCACAACTGCTGGGAGTAAGGACAGTGGATATGGATAACCTGAAATAAAAACCTCCTGTAGCCTTCAGGGGGGGTTGTATTGCCAGCATAAGCCATTGCTCTCAAGGCCTGATTTGTATATTGATTACAAATATTTATTCTAAATCTCCTCTGGTAGCCATTGTAAATCACTGCTTTAACTTTAATTACTGTTTAGGCAGCTGGTTTGTTGAATTCTATTGAATGGCATTAGTCTGTTCACTTAATTCTGCATTCCAAAAAAGTTAAATTTAAGTTTAATGTGTCACAGGTTCAGGTGATCTGAGAAATAAAATATCTGAGAGGATGTAAGAAAATCTAGCTGATGGTTTACTAGAAGGGTGTCAGAGAGACAGTCATGAAATAATTCAAGTTGTGTATAGACATGCATACTTAACCCCTTTTTTCCTCCTTTTCTCAAGGAGGCAAACAAAGAAGGATCAGAGCAGTGCTCCTACTCTGTAATATTCATGAATGATGAGGATCACTGTATTTTTCTTACTTTGTGTGTTCACAGGCTCACCTCATGCACAGTTCTCTGTCTGTGCTCTTTGTTCATGTTGCTGCCTCTTAAGCCAGTTTCATGGTCGACTATATCTCTGGGGCCTCTGGTGTCTTCCTCTGCTTTTATGTGAAGGTCTCTGCCATCATCTCACGACTGTCAATAATTTTGGGAGCAGTTTTGGATATCTTATGAGTGACTTGGGGATACTTCAGCAGAGCTTGATGTTAAAATGCAGAGCATGGCTGTAGATAGCATTTGTCACAAAGCTCTTTCCTGCACAGTTTGGTATTAATCCCACCATCTAGGCCTATTTCATTTGTAGATCTGGCTTTTCTCTATTGTAGTAAGGCATTCTCTTGCCTCCAAAGCAGCCAAAACAATGAATCTGAAACTAATGCTATAAACCCTGAATCAAATAGTGCAGAACAGCTGCAGAACTCCCTTACAATTGGTCTTGGTGATTCTCTTTCCTGGAGAGTTTTCCATGCACGCAACATGTGTGCGTGGATCTCCATTGCTGCTGCAGGTTCTGGACAGGTTTGGTGTTGTGTATAGCAAATTAATGATCTGAAATTTCCTTCATAACAGCTGTTTCAGTCATTGCTTCTTATCTGTTATTTTCATTCCCAATAATTTATTAAACCTATGCTCATATTCAAAACTTTGGCTGCAAAAAAAAAAGCAAAAAATTGAGCAACTCACTTAACCTGCAGTTGAATGCCATGTTTATGGAAAATAACAGAATTTTAGGGTAGTTGGTACTAATTAATTGTCTACAATGCATCAGATACTGTCCTAATAAAGAGAATCTTTCCCTAATTAAGGCAAAATAATTATTATCAATTATTAAATAATGTTTGTTTCCTCTAAGCTAAAAAGTGGGATTGCAGTGGACAATATTTAACTGATACCTTTCTTGATCTTTCTTAATCCTTCTTAATCCATGGAGTAAAACTTAGAGAGAAAACAGCAAATCTGAGAAGAATACTTATCAGCTTCCATATGTAAAAGGATCTGTCATACATAAAGCGCCTCATGTTTCTATAAAATTAAATATCTACTTGAAAAAGTAGTAATTTTTTAAAAATGGAGTATAAAACAACTCTTTTAACATTGGGGTTAGACTTAGGAAACACTGGTGTGTGCCATACAGCCAGCACTGTTGCAGAGCTGTACTCAGGGTTCTCTGAGCAGCTGAGAGAATGGTGCTCATTTAAAATGCAGCTTTGAAAAAGCTTAGCTCAGTAAAACACTGAGCTGTCAGGAACTGAGGAACCTTTAAACAAATGTACAGGAAAGGTATGATATGGTCTAAAATCAAATCTGTCCCTGTAATTGTTCTTTCTTGCATCCGTGTGGAAGGGAATTGTTAGAGCAGCAGATCCATTCTGCCTCTGCCTGGGTATGTAATTTTATTTTAAATGTGTTCCAGGACTTTTTCAGTAGCTGTAACCAAAGTCCCACAGCTTACACCAAGCTTCTGAAATCGATGCCAGGGAAGCTTTGGCCCTTGCAGACAGTATGTTCTAGTGATTATTGAAGATTATTGAATTATCATTTGAGTAAGGCAATTAAAATCAAACTTATCTTGATAATGATCAGATATATATTTTTCTGAATGACACTGAAATTTTTAACTCTACATGGCTCTAAAATCAATCATGATGTCTTGCATAAAAATGTACTTTATGAGAAGCAGTAAACAATCATAGTAATGGTTTTACTGGAAGATAAAAGAGTCTAACAGGTAGGTACAGAACACTTAAAAAATTACTTGTGTATAAATAAAAATGGTATTCTCCCTTCCCAGCAGTGCTTTTTATTAAGTAACAAATGAAACACCAGAATTCCCCCTCCCAAGACCCAGGCACCTTTATATTTCCTATTGTTGGATCTCCCTGCCCATACAGTTCTTACAGTGTCAGGAATGCTGTTGGAATGGCTGGTCCTGGTGGTGGCTTATCCTGTTCCTCCTTTTCCTCACCTGTGTTTGTGCCCTGCTGAGTGGCACTCCCAGCTAACAGCTCCCTTCAGCAAACCATGCCTCCCTCTTTAGCTTTGCCCCTGGAACAAGGAGTCAATTTAAGTTTGTATAAAATATGGGGTTTGAATTGGATTATACAGCACTCTCCTGGTGTGAAAGCTATGACTTTATGGTGGTCTTTACAAAGCACACCTTCATAACTCATCACATGTTCTCATTTCTCTACATTCTGGGTGTATGTGTTCTATAAATCACTTTACACTTTTATAGTCTCTGTGCATCCAAAAATAAATCAAAACCTAAACTTGAAATGCAAAAAGTAATTTACTCTTGAAAAACCCAATTAGTATTTGTAATGTTTGCCACTTGGTACTCCCCCTTTCTTCCTAGTAGTCACTGTTAATGCTGCCATCCTCCTTAGTCTATTTTTTCAGCTTAATATTTCTGTGCTGTTATTAAAAAGATGAGTCTGCTTTCAGATGTTTTCCATGGCAGCACCTATACTCAGAATCAAGAGGAAAACACAAAGGAGTATTACAGGTAGTATAACTACTGCTTACTTAGAGTATTTTAAGTTCCACATAGTGAAAAATGATTAATTTCTTTACACACTTGAGGTCACCACAGGTACTTTTTTGTACATATATTCTGTTTGGAGGGTTTTGGTTGTGTATTTTTATTCTTTAGTATCAAATGGAAAGGTACCTAATTTAGGTTTTGCACTGCTTGCAGGCCAGGTAAGGACCTTGTCTCCAGTCCTGTTGGGTTTTCTGTTCAGGAGTTGAGGGAAGAGGCTGCAGTGCTGCAGTAAACACGTGTGGTGCTCTGCCTGACCAAGTGGAGCTCCCTGGGGGGACAGCTGCCCCTTCTGCTCTCCCTGGGACAGACTTCCCCCTATCCAGTGGAGAGCAGCAGAGTTCTGCCAGTGGCTGCTTGGAGTCTGACCTGCTGGATCAGCTGGGTCCTCTCCTGAGTCAGTGGTTATCTTGTCATCTCCCTCTGACCTGGTCACCTCAGTTTAGCACAACCGCCTTATTTCCAAGACCAGCAGATTTTTGCCAAAGGCCTTCTTCAGAGAATCAGGGCTGATGCTACAGTTATCCTGATCAAAATGATGGCAAACATTCATATTGAGGAGCCTGAGTGTTTTGTGTCCTGTAAGAAGCTTCAGACCCTTCCAAGTGGTTTGCATGGCTGGAATGCTTCTGCTCCTTGTGGGAGAGGTTTGCATGGCTGGATTGCTCCTGCTCCTTGTGGGAGAGGCTTGCATGGCTGGATTGCTCCTGCTCCTTGTGGGAGAAGCTTGCATGGCTGGATTGCTCCTGCTCCTTGTGGGAGAGGTTTGCATGGCTGGATTGCTCCTGCTCCTTGTGGGAGAGGTTTGCATGGCTGGATTGCTCCTGCTCCTTGTGAGAGAGGTTTGCATGGCAGCTGGATTGCCGGTATGTCACAAGAGGACACAAAAAGAACCACACTCACCCATCAGGATGTGAGATAAAAAAAGAAAAAAGAAGTCTATTTTGGAGATCTTAACTTATATAGTTTTTGGGATTTAGTCAAGGATTGGGGGACAAGAGGAACACATTTCTGACCCCAGTAGTCAACTTAGAAGTTCATCAATTTGTCTTTCCCCCTAGAAAGAACGTATTGTTTACAAAATATCAGTCTTTGTTTTTGTCACAAGTGTGAGAAAGCTCCAATAGAAATAAAAAAAAATCAGAAGGCTGAAAAATCAGGTGCTGTTGTTATGTTCCAAGGTTGCCTGAGAGTAAAAGGAGTTGGACATACAGAGAACGCAGGTCAAGCCAATGTGGTTAAAAGCTACGTTCTGGTTTATTTCGACTAAGATGGCTGCTTATATACATTTCTATATAGTT
>JBBMKD010000217.1:495655-535327 GCA_037834095.1 Argya squamiceps
ATTTTAACTGCGTCACAGGCTTCAAGGCCTCAGTTAGGCCTTAGTGAAGGCCTCAGCTCGGGTAGTTCAAGGCCTAGATATACATCATGACCACCTTCCCTGAGGAATTCTGTAACACTGGTGCTCCTTGTGAGAGCAATTTTCATGGCAGCTGGATTGCTGGTGCTCCTTGTGGGAGAGGTTTACATGGCTGGATTGCTCCTGCTCCTTGTGGGAGAGGTTTGCTGCCCACCAGGTACAGGGGGTCATTGTGGCAGTGAATTGGCCCCCCCAGCAGGATGCTCTTACTGCAGCACTGCCCGGTCCTGCTCATGGAGACCGTGTTGAGTGATGCTGATTGTCCCTCACTGCTGCTGAGTGCTGTTCTGCAGTGCTCATTAACTCACCATTGCCTGGGATTTTACCTCTTTTCAATTGCTTTCTGGTGGAGTTAGTCGTGTGGAAAGCCCAGAGTGCATCCCAGCCTGATTGTTTCCTGAAATCAGGCATGTCCTCAGACACCAGGAGCAGAAGTCATCACAAAACTTTCTTGTCAGCCTTGGACTTGTCTGTGGTTAGTCTCAGGCATAGGATTCATTACAGCATTTCTCTCTCTTCACAAAGCAGAATTGAAATATTCTCCTTCTATATTCTGAATCTTCCAAAGAAAAACAAATTTTTGGCACAGGCAAGATATTCTGAAATCCTTGTAATATCTTTTGGGATATTGTCACTAGAATCAACTTCCCTATTTACTGAGGATCTTTATAGATAATCACTGCCTCACCCATGCCTTTATTAATCTCTTCACTATTAGCTGTATTGGACTCTGCTGATAGACCATGAATTTCTATCCTTATTTTCCTCAATATCTATCAAAGTCAGTCTGCCTTTTCCACTGAGACTTCACCACAGTTGTTATCCTGTCCAGGCTAGGTTGCAGTTCTCTGGGTTTACATCACTTCTCTGGCTTTTGGTCCACTATCCATCTTTGCCATATTTACTCACTATTCCTTCTGCAAGATTTCCTCTTTTCTGCAGTTGTAAATATCTTCTTTAAGCATAGCATCTGAGATAGTCCTTCTGCTTCTCTCCCCTTGGAATCTGAATGGGTTTCTCAGTTTGGAGACTCCCAGGAATTTGCTGTAGGAGTCTTTTGTCATCTCCTTCATATCTGCTGGTCAGTCTGCATGTGACTGGCTGAAAATGTCCTTGCTCTGACTTCTTATTCTGCATTAATCAGCAGTCTTCTGCTGCCTGTGCTTCCCAGCTGCCTCTCACTCTCTGAGACCCAGAATGAATGAAATAACATTATTTTAAAGCTCAGGTAGTTTACATTTCAGGAGATCACACATACCTTTCTCATATTTGTTCTGCTTCAGGCTATTCCAGAACATGAGTTCTGGCTGGACTTCTCAGTGGCTCCAGTAGAGTTGCCCAGAGGGAGCCTGGCTATTGCAGGTGCCACATTTGTGTAGGGTGAACCATGTGCTCTATGGAGGCTCTGACACTGCAGTGCTGCAATCCCAGAAAGTTTAACTGGACATCTGTGGTGTATTTGTGGCTATGACAGAGAATTTGAGGCTGTTTCCAGGGCTTTGATTTGGGCTAGAACTTTGTACTGTGTATGGGAAGCATATAGGATCCTGCAAATTCTACCATTCATGTGTCACTGGGATTTCCATTGCTGTACCTGAATTTGTCTAACTTTCAAATTTTTTAGCAACTGTTGCACCTCCGAAAATTTTACCAGCTGCTTAGCTCAAGCTGGAGATGAAACACATCTTTTTTCAGTAATTTTCCATTAGAGCCATGAATGCTAGTCACTAATAAGTGAAGAGAACTGAAACAGATGCCAGAAAATTAAAATCAATTGATTTTATGCATAATGTTAACAAGGCATTTTATCTTGGTGACAAACAGTGCTATCTTAAGTAAGCATTTATTTGACCTGGTGGTTTTGCTATCAGTTGCTATGAGGATCCATGTAGCGCAAGCCTGCAGCTTTCAAGGATTTAAAAGAATAGTGAGGAAACGTAGATGTGAAAACAAACTGATCTGTAAGTGATATTTTTGTAGGGAAAAGGGAAAAAAAAAGTGCAGTATAGTGTGTGGAAGTATATACTGTACTTTTAAAATATGTACAGGATAGTGAAGTTCAACATGATACAGGGCATTAATAACCATGGGCATTTAATAAATACTGTCTTGTAAACAGAAAATGGATATTAACGGTGACAAGTTTCCAAAATTAGGATTGGTCTCAGATGAAGTATTTAGATTAAGTTATGGAAGTTAGGTTGTGTTGCCCTAGGAACAAATCAAACAATAAATGGCTGGCCAGCATAAATGCATAATTAATGTGTGCCAAAAGGAACTGTACCAAAACAGCTTTCATATTTCCATGAAATTGAAGAAAACTCTCTAAAAGAAACTTAATTTGAAATACAGAGCTGATGAAATAATGTTTCTACTATCTTTGAAGGCTGAAAGGATACTTACCAATTTTCCTGAATTACAGGATAGGAATTAAAATTATTTCTATGCCTTCCCTCATTTCACCAGCTGCATTCCTAACCTGACATAAGCCCATAAGGTATCTTTGAACTTCTTCCTCTAAAAGTATTGGAAAACTCATTTGGCAGATTTGTGTATCAGATTTACAGCTGTGGTAGAATTTATTTACACAAGAAGAAGTTCTATCTTCATGCAATATCTTTAGATTAGCCTAGAACTACATTAAACTTCAATAACTGGATCAGCACCAGTTTATGTCAGGAGTATCTGCAGCTCAACAGGTTTCTCCCTTTTCATTCTGTAGTTTATTATTGTGATGGTATTAGTTGAGCAAAAATACTTTTAATTTTATTGATGTTGTGATCAAGTCTGATGGTGCCGGGAAGAGTGAGAGTTTAATTCCTGTCCTTTGTGGCAATCCATAGGCAAGTAATGAGGCTGTGAGAGGAGGAATCTGCCTTAGAGCTCATTGTAGGTAAACACAACCATTGATTTCTGTTTCGGTTGGTTGACAGGGTGTTGGTTTGGCTTTTTGGGTTTGTTTTGAGGTAATAGCATTAGGGTGGTTAAGATCTAACTATTGATTCACAGCCTAATCCTTTTTGATGTATTAGCAGCTAATCTATGGGCAATGTGAAATTAAACACAGGTGTTCAAACTTTTGTTTAGCAATACTGCATAAAGAGAAATGAGGTTGACCTGACACATATTAATGTTGACAGCATTGACCCTTCAAAGTAGGTGCCAAACTCCCTTTGGTCTGGATGGGGAAGGATTTTTCCATTTGAAAGAGAAAAAGATTCAATGCTCTTACAGTGAGATTCGATCCAGCTCCATCAAAAGTCAAGGTGTTTCAAATTCTGTTTAATCCAGTTTGCACTCTGTAGCCAGTATTACACAAAATGACCATTCCAGCGTTCCTTTAGAGCACAGCATGTGTGGTCATTGACATCAGTGGCCCCAGATTTCCCCTCTGAGGTTTCTCACCACATAGTGGCTCTCTGAAAATACTCTGCATTATGTTATGAAATATTAAACACAGGCAGGATTGCTGACAGCACTGTAATATTGAAGACATCTGTCTGTTTCATCAATATTTTATATTTGACTTCTTAAAAGCAACGGAATGTCAGATCATACAAGAATCAATTTAGATTGGGGAAGTTCAGCCCAGATTTGATTCCAGGGCATCATTATTTACATTGCTCAGCGACAAGAACATGTTCTCTTCTCATTTCTTTGCTTTGAAGAAGCTGCAATTGTGTCTTGTTCTTTGCAGAGTAATCTCCAGAGATGCACAAACTTAATCCTGAAGAACTTGCTCAAATGATTTGTTCTCTATGTTTAGATTGTAGTAGAGCTCAGGATGTTTGTGGGGTCTCTGCCTTGCAGGTCTCCAGGTGCCTGCAGTGTTCATGTATGTACATTAGTTAAGAGGGGAAGTTTGCCAGTTTCAGATAGTTGAAAAATATCTGTCTGTATCTCTTTTCATACTTTAATCCGACAGGTGTTCCTGCCTTGCTTCATTTGAAAGGAATAGCACAAGCACAAGACAAATTAGTGTCTGTTTAACTCATTACTGAGCATGCTGGGCTTTCTTGCAGAAACAGCTGGGTAATAAATCCTTTCTGGACCTCATCTTTTGTAAGATACTATTTTCCCCTTCAGTGACTGTCATCATCTCATTGTGTTGCATCTCATCATGCAACTGTCTCAAAGTAACAAAAAAATTTCTATAGTCCTGTTGACTGAGGGTAGTTTAGGTACTTGTGAGATATTTTATAGTGGGGCTGTGTACTTGGAAAGTGAATGATTTTGGACAAACTTATGTATGTTTTCACCTTAAAGGACACAGTAAACAATTCTGGAGCTCATAGAATAGATGACCAAAGATAGTGAGAGTGCAAACACTTCAAAAACAAAATAAAGGAAATGATAAATTGCTGGGTAATTATAGGTCAGAATATTTCAGAAATAGACTTGTTGATGATACTTGACATCAGATTTGGTCAGGTTTTATCCTCTTTTTCTCTGAACAGTGGGGAAAAGGAAGAAGGCAAAAAGGCAAGGAGAATTCCTATATTCTAGTGCAAAGACTTGGGCTCTTAACAGTGCTTTTATGCCAAGCTAACACTTCCACCATGAGGAAAAATACACAGAAAATGCCTTTTAAAAGAGAAATGGAGGTCTCCTATCTGCAGTTTTGTTATAATTTCAGAGAAAGCTTTTTAAAACCTCTCTCTAGTCAGGGTGGAAGGATTTTAAAACTACCATAAAGTGGATCTGTCATCCTTCAATCTGCTTTAGGAGTGACTTTGGGAAAGAGAAGTACTCCGGGAGATTCATTACCTTAAATTTTAACAGATAATCTGAGAAAATCCATCTAATCACTGGAGCTGGGAGAAAGCTTGTACAGCTGATTTATAAGCTGTTTAAATACCCCCAGGTGAAACAATGTTCTGGTTTAGAAGGAAGGCTGGTTTTAGTAATCTTTCACTAGGTGTGTAGCCACATTTCTTTCAGTTGCCTAATTCCTGCAGCTGAAAGGAACTTATCTTTCCCAGCAGTTTGTTGTTTAATGATATAAATACCCCTCTGAAATGCTTTCATTGTGATAAAATTCTTTTAAATTGCATGATTTTTCATGATGATTTACATTGGGTTTGTGTGTCCTGTTGAGCACTGGGGATGAATCAATGTCATGTGATAAGAAACACTGATGTTATCACTCTCCTTGCCTAGACTCCAGCTGAATCTGCAGGGTGAGAGTTTCAGGAAGATAAAAAGCACAGTTTCATGGTTAAGGCAGTAAAAAGCTGCCCCAGAGAAATGGAGACTGGCTATGCATCATCTCAGCCTATGCCACAGCATCCTGTAAAATCCAAGAAAGTAGTCTGAGCTGTAATTTTCTTGACTGCATGTTATCGACCTCTCAGGTGACAACATTTAAACTTGGGGAACTTTTGGGAAGCACCATGCAGAGAATGAATCAGAGGGACTGTACACCCCAGACTGTGGGGCCAGCACTGTCAAGTGCCTTCATTAATGACCTGGACAATGACACAGAATGTCCTCATGCCAAGGGTGCAGAAGAAGGTGCAGACTGTGCTGCCACTTGGGGGGATCACACAGTGGTGGTGAAGTGGCTCAGCAGAAACCTCATGAAGTTTCCCCAAAGGAAATATATTTATAAACAAATGAAGACTTGTGAAGCTGATGAAATACAGCAACAAAGTACTGAAAAACACTGTCAGCAGGAGCAATTTCTTTTGGAAGAGAAATTCACTGCAGCATTGGTGACTGTCTGAAAGTTGCACTGTATCCTTGCTTTTGGTGTGTACCCTGGTGTGTATTCTTATTTTTGATTTCCCAGGTTTTAGATCACAGCTTAGCACCCAATACCTGTGGGCTTTCTGTCTTGTCTTTTCAGGTAAAGGGATGAATAATGATGTTCATTTGTTTTCTTTTTACATTTCATTAGTTACTGAGCTGGAAAGTTTCCCTTTCCAGATTTCCAATACCAATGGCAATAATCACACATGGAACACCTGAGAAGTGTATTAGTGTAGGTAGTGATAATGGCTGTTGGAGTTCCCCTCTCCCATAAGACTCTTGAAATCTCTAATAGGGACATCCAGAAAAGACAGACTGCAGGAGGCCTGCAAGGACTGTTTTCACTGGGTAGTTTCAAAGAACTAAGCAAAAAGAAATTACTGGGTATGAACCCTTTCCAGATTGTTGCCATTTAGAAATAAAATATTAGCGAGACAGAAAAAAATCTTCTACATAATCTAAAATTTTTACAGTATTTTTCAAATATCTTCCTGGGCAAGTAATCCCACTATACTGGAGGAAAATTAACAGAAAATCACCTATTAGTGTCTTTATTTATAGTTCAAGACTGAACAACTCAGTGATTTATATTTTCAATTTAATCATACCAACTGATGTAGGAAGTAACTGGAAATGCAGGTTTGACCTTGCTCAGGCAGACTGTGTAAAATTCAATGTAGCAAAGCTTGCTTATTGAATATTGTGCAGTAATAGAATGTTTTTTGCATTGTGCAGCTTGCCAGCTATGTCAATACAAGATAATGATTTGGGCAAATTACATGACTAAAGAATTAGAAATGTAACTAGAAAAAGGAAACGTAATATTGGGTTTGTGGCAAGAACTTGTTTTATATGATAAAACAAATTTGTAGTTTGATTTTTAGAGCAGAACACAAAAGAGTACTGAAGTATTTGAAATGCAACGTATATTATAGAATAAAGGAAGTCTGGAGACAAAGAAGTAGTCTGATGGCAGCCTAGACAAGGGCAAAGGAATTCTTGCTGGGCATTGCTAAACATTTTATTCTTAGGAAAATAATTTGGTTATTTAAAATAAGAAGCTGATGGAAGTCATGGTAGGGAGGAAAAGAAATAGTTTAACACAAAGTTCAGGTTTAAGAATTTAATGCAATTTATTGTCATTTTTATCTTCACTTAAATCTTCCTTAATACATTCAGGAAAGAGAAGTCACTGAACTAGTGGAAGGGCAGAAATTCATTCAGCTTGGAAAGTACAGCTCCTTATTAAAGGGTTTTCCAGACTGAATGTGCTTATGCTGGAAAGAAGAGCAAAGGAATGTGCCTGATTGCACACAGTCACACAGGCTAGGAAGGTGGGCCCAAAGAACAGCCTCCTGTGAACAAAGTCCCTGTCTCAGGGGAACATGTGCATGACCTTGTGCTGGGGAAGGAGACTTGATTGCAAACCAGCTCTGAGCTGGAGGAGGTGCAGGTGCCTGGTTCAGGCACAGCCTTGTGAGAATCTGGGGCAGAGCAGCCCCAGCCCGGGCAGGGGGTTCTGCCTGGGGAACTCTGCAGGGATGTGCTCTGCTCTGCAGGAATCTGCACTGTGCCATTGACATTGCCTGCATTCTTTTTCCATCCACGAGCAGCCTCCAAAATCTGTAGCAGAAAAGCTCAGGGAGTGCTGTAGCACATCCTGGTGATAGTGAGAGGCCTGATGAAGGAAAGGGGGGGCAGTTTCTGATACACTGTTCTACTGAGTGTAGTGGTTTGAAAGCAAAACTAGTGAGAGACTCCAAGTCACAAATACAATTTAATAGAAAGGGAAAAAAAGGAAGAAAAATAAAATAAATGCAATAATACAAAAGACCATTGACAGAGTCAGAATACAACCTGACACCCTGTTGGTCAGGGTGTTGGAAACAGTCCAAAAGTAATCCCTCCTGGAGTGGCAGATGTGGTCCTGTTGGAAGTAGTGATGGCCTGGAGAGAAAAGGGCCCATAGATGGGTCCAGTCTTCTTTTGGGAGTCCCGTGGAAACACTGGATGTCTGGTGACACTTGTGGCTCCTTTTTATCTAGGTGGAAATGGTTTGGCTCCTCCTCCCTGGGTAGAGCATCTCAGAATGGGATGATGTAATGTGTCATGTCATTGGTGAGCTTTAATGGCCCATTAACAGAAGATATCCCCATGGAGGTAATGGGAGGGTGAGCAGAGAGAAGAAACAACGCCCCACCCGGTTTTAACAGCTGGCTTGTTATCAGAAAGGCAGCCACCTCCTCCCTCCTGGAGTTACAGCAGATAAAGAAAAAACACCTCCCCAGCCAGGTTTCAACAGATGGAATAGAATAAAGTGGTTTTTTTTGGTAACATAATCCAAGACATTGACTTATGTTCTCTATCAGTTACAGGGGAGCTGCTTTTCACACCCAGCCTGTAGGTCCAGAATACCTGTGTGAGGCTTTTGTCTCTCTTGAGTCTTGAGGAAAGGAATTCTGGTGGGACATAAAGCATTTTCCACTAAGTAGTAGAGTAAAACCTGTTCATTCCCTTAAGAACTTAAGAGGTATAGAGTCATATTCAAATAAATAACTGGAAGAAAATCCTCTGAATAACTGAATGTTTCCACTGATGTTGGGTACTTTGTTAGAAAAGGACCTTAAGATCAAAGAGAAGTTGATTGCAATGGTCTGTGGTATTTCTTGCTAACAACACTATTTTTTTTTGTTGTTAATCTCCTCATTTACACTTCCATGTGTGAAGAAGAGTGTCTAAGCCCTTCAGTGCAAACATCTTTCATACAAGGTAGATGTGTTTTTTCCAAAGGATAATTTCTCTCCTGGTACAGCTTCTCATGAAATTATCAATTCATTAATTTGTTAAAATACCCTGGCACAAGTGCAAGAGGGTGTGAATATTCCTGAGTTATTATGGGAAGGATCATTTAGGTGCAGAATTTCATATTGCTTCATTGAAAGACTGTAAAAGAATTGTTGAAATAGGTTTTTAGTCTATTAGACTCCTAAATAATCTTTTGGGGAAACTCACTAACATGCCTGAATGATAAAAGGCACAAGGATAGCTTTCACCAAGTGAAATTGTTAGTGGTGTGTATCATGCTTGAGATGCATAATAAGCTGTGTTTACAATGTGAGAAACCTTGTAGTAGCATCTGATGCACTGCATAAATCATTGCATCCTTGAGACATGATAAATGCGGAGAAATTTAATTCTGGGACAGTTCTTAAACAAAACAGATCATCAAATTGTAAAAAAATTCTCCTCATATTACTTTCTGACCTTTGGCTTATGAAAGATAATGATGCAGTCCCTCTCCTTTTTCTATCCTGCACAGCTTTATGCACAGGGTGTGAGGGAAGAACAACAAGGCTGGAAAGTTTAGGCCTGCGTCCTTTGAGTCAGGTAGAAATAGTTAATCACATGGCAGAAGCAAGCTTTGGGCTAGGATTAATCCCACATGTCGAGAATTATCTTTCGAAAAATTGTTTGAGAGAGGGTATGAGCCTTTTCTGAAAGAAAATGAGACTGCTTGCCAGAGAAGAGTATTTTCAACATCCTGTTTGTTTAGTAGATACCTGGTGAGAGAACTCAGCTGAATATGTTTGGAAGAATTATTATTCAGCAAATGAAACCCTTTCAGAGGGCTGTTATCCCAGTTTGAAATCTGATAATGTATCTTGGAAAGATGAAAAACACTTGGGAGGATTGAAAGAGGCAAGGAATAAAGGACATAGCAGATTTCTGTTCATCTTGGTTTTTTATGTTTACCGTATTCCAGTTGTGCTTTTATAATGAGCTGGCTGTTTTATCAGTTTTCTGCTTGTCAGTATTTATTTGGAATTTAAATTGTTCAGGAAAAGCCTCTAATAGCAGAATTCTCATTTTTAATGCAGGAAAATAAAAGGGTGTGCTCTTAAAGCCTTTGTGTACAGTTCCTCTCAAGCTAACGAGTAGTCCATGTGCAGACTCAGCCATGAAATGTCTGCAGAAGATGTGCAGGAAGAGATCTATGCAAGCTGCAGAAAAACATTTTAGTAGATATAATGAAATACATGACTTTGATAAATCAGTATAATGTGCCTGGGCAGAGGTACTGCATGTGTTTATTCAGGGACTTGCAATTTCTTAAATCTCTTTCATCTCAAAGATAGAACTGTTAGTGTTTTGTTAGCAGCAACCCCTGCAATTGGATATTCAACCCATAATTCTCATCTTCTGTGTTCATTGATACAGAGAGATTGTGTTACATAAAGAATTTACTTTGCCAAGTTTCAGAAAGCAAGAGGTAGCACAAGTGGAAATGCTGTGCTGCTGAAATAAGTAGGGAAGGCAGGCTTTCTGTGTTAGAGTCTAAAGGGAAATTGTAGCCTTGGAGCCTTGGCTATGGACTTCGCTTATGTTGAGAACTTACATTTTGGGTTTTTTTATACCAAGAATATATTTGGTGACTCGATAACACTGTAGTGAAGAACGATCAAAGGAAGGCGGGGAGTTATACCAGATTACCTGTTTAGAGCTGATCTTGTGAACAGGCATAAAGGTCTTAATCTCTGGTGGAAAGGCCACAGAGTGCCATGGATAGTCCAGGCAGAAAGAACTGTCACCAGATTTTCCAGTAGTTTCAGAAGTTCTGAACCTTTTTTTCATCAGCAGAGCTCACAGAGTTTTTGAAAATGTTGAAAATTTTGTTTGAAAATGTTAAGCCTATAGATTGTACTATCCTGGTTTATGTACTTTTGTCCCACTTCTTCCTCAAGAATGGGATTGTTTTGTCCCTTGTTCCATTCAGTGAAGGGGACAAGGTGTTGCTTAGTTGCTTGTGATGAAGTTACAGGCATCTTTTGTAAATGTCATGGTTAAAACTGAAGAAATGAAAGTTTACCATTTTCTCAGTGTGCCAATTGCTGAAATCGTTCTGAGCATGGTGCTGGTCTGATTTTTTAAAATACTTTGCTACAATTCTTTTTTTCTTCATCCACTCCTTCTGGCCCACCAGAAAGTGGGCCCACCAGTGTGTTTGAAACCAGTGGGTAAATAAAGTACAGTAGTTAATAATAGAACTTCTGTAGATTTCAGTACTGACACCATAAAGCTTGCACATGGTAAACATGAAGCAGATGTTGCCTTCCTTTTTAGCAACAGCAAGGTCAAAATTATACCATAGCCTTTGACTCTTGAAATCCTGTTCATGGTTTTACATCCTCAAAATAGAAAGGATGCAAATAGCAGGAAAATGCAGTGACCTGCCATCTTCAGTTCAGAATAAGTTTAACTTAGGGTCTCGTTCAACTATTTCAAAAATAGCAAACCTCATACTTAATTTATGTCAAAACAAAGCCAAGGAATTGTGGTTCAGAGTTTCACTTTGTAGATGGAAGAAGATAGATAAGGATATACCATATGTGAGATATGAGACTGAAGAGTTTATGCACCTTGTTTTGACAACTCTCACCACTTTTACCTTTCTTTAGTGCATGCCTGCTATATCAATTCTTATCTTATTGTTGATTTTCCCCTTATCATGGCACTCTAGAAGCTCTCTAGCTTTATCTCTGAATAGTTTGAAACAGAAGGAAACATGCTAAATTGAGGGACAACTACAGGTAACTCACTGCAGTTCAGAAACAGAAGAGTATTGTCCTAATTACAAGTCCTTTGGTTTCTTTTGTTAACATTAACTCTCAGAAACATTTTAATAGCCAAGGAGACTATGTTTGTTGATTACAAATTCATAAAGCTCCATTTATTCCAAGAATGACAAATACAAGGAAGGCTCTAAACGGCCATATGACTGTCACAAAAGGTGAAATGCATATATAAAAGATGAAGTCCCTATATAAAATAGAGCAAATAAATATGAACATTAAAATAAATTGTAGCTATATTAAAACAACACCTGCACTATTAAAATTGTTTGCAAAATTGTTAAGCTTGGTCCCTGTTTCATATTGATCACTGGATGTATTCCATTACAACATACAAAATTAGGAAGATCTATATTCATCAGTGTAATAAGGTAAAGCCTTAACATCTGAGTGTGGTGAATAAATGTTTTAATTAAAATGAATAAGAAGAAAGTCTTTCTTTGTTGGTATGTTGCATATTTTATACTGCCAGAGTTTTAGATGTCCTTAGACACTCAGATATTAGTTCAAAGAGTGACAGTCCATACTCAAAGAGCCTATTTGACTGGGTTAGGGAGAAAAATTAGTGCTTTGGTTGTGTAACACCACTGGTGAGATGTATGTCCTCGTTCTGACAGAAGTGCTACATTTCAGAGCCCTGTAGCATTAGATGGGTTTTTTTTAAATTTGAGATTTGCTCTAGCAGCTGATGCTGTTTTACACCACAATGACCCAGACTCCAAACTTCAGAAGGCTGAAAATGACTCCTCTATTTTTGGGGTGTGTCTATATACTATTTTACACAGACCAATTTGATTGGTGACAAAAAGACAAACCTCTTCAATCACATTGGTCAGACCAGAGGGACAAGAAGAAGAAGTCCCTCCTGGGAAAAGGAATGAAAAACAAAGTTACAGCTACAAAAACATGTCTCTTGTTTACAGAAAATTCCCTGGGAAAAGAATTTCATAAAATGTCTTGAGTTGTAGAATAAGATATGCACAAAGTATTCAAACCAAAACATCTCAGGCACGAAACCAGGGCTACAAGCAGCCAGAACAACAAAAAAGAGACAAAGAACCCAAAAGAATCCAAATGGAAATCAAAGGCAAGCCTGTGTTATTGAAAATAAAGAAACTGTCCTTCATCAGGGTTGAGTTCAATTTAATTGGTACAGCTTTTTGTTGCTCATTGTGAGTGGAAGGTGCTCCCTCAGGAGAGGCTGAGGCCCGGAGCAGGCCAGGAGCCAGCAGTGGTGGGAAGCCATGGGTGGGGCATGAGGTTCTTACATGGCACTGACTCTTCTGAGGGCAAGGGTGTCGCCGTAAGTTTTCTTGCCTTGTGAGTGTTTGCAATTTTGTAGCGGAGATTCTCATGCAGCTTCATATAAACTGTGTACATATTTAAAATTATCTGCTTTGTTTACATGTTCCTCCTCTGGGAGGAGAAATATGATTGATGGTGATGTTCACCTACGAGGTCGAAGAGGTGGCAACCTGTGGAGCCAATCTTTTGTCTTCTGTAAAAAGTGTATATAAATAGAGTCAGAAATATTAAAATAGAACTTTCCTGCCTGACTTTCTGCTGTCTGCCTTGTCCTTTGTGTGTCCGATATTGCAACACAAGGGTTGTGTTCTCAGCTGAAAAACACACATTCAGAGGAAATTCCTAACACGTCTGGCTTAAAGAAGGCCACAAAAAGAAAAAGCGAAAAGATAGTGTGTCGGCAGTGGCTGGCTATAGCTGAGGGTTTTCTGTCAGGGAGGCTGTAGCCAGGGGGCCTGAAGGCACTTCCAGCAGTGGCGGGAAAAGATTACCATTTATCTGCGGTTCTTTTTTTTTCTTTTTTTAATCCTTCTTCTGTGTGCTCTGTATCTTTTGGGAGAATAAATAATCCTTTTATGGTTTTGGGCCCCAGTGATCCAGCATTGTGACAGGATCCTGGGGAAAAGCTCTGGTAAAATCAGGTGCCTCAGTGTTAACCCTGAGGATGCAGAGTCCTTGTTGAAGAGCAGTGACAGCAAATAGTTCCAGGTAGAGAGAGAAGGAGAGAAAAAAGACAAATCTGTTGACAAAAGGTTGTTTCTAAGAGAAGAAGATGTAAATAGCACTGGTAGTGGACCATCAGACAGCTCAGCTATATATTTGATGGTCCGTATCATAGCTGGTTCCAGGACTTGCAGTATTGTCTGGCTGGGAGGGATAGCATCAAACCCAAGAAGTTTATAGGTTATTACAGGGTAGGAAAATGCAGAATAGTGCAGAATATATCCTTTATTCTAAATTATGCAAGAGAGCTTAGGTTTTCTGTGGCATATATGATGATGAAATGTGGTATATGTGACTGTGTTCTGGGAAGGGTCTCTCTCATTAGAGCTCTGTGGTGCAGCAGTCATTTTGTTTTCTACTGCAACCATTTTGTTTTCTGAGTTTCTGAGGTGTTAATGACATCAATATTTTGTGTCACATCCCAGTGAGATTGCCTTTATTCTGCTTCCTTTAAACTAAAACAAATCACTGTAGACTGAAGATGATTTCTCACTGCTTATGATGGTCACAACTTGAAGGGAAACTTCTTAATACTCCTATTAACATTTCTATTCACAGTCCTGAGTGGGAAAAAGAGTGTGTACAGAAAGACCCCCAACTATAACTACAACCTTTTCAAAATGAGGGCTTGATGGGGGTTTTGGTTTCTGGCAAGTTGCTTGGTTTTGTTTGAGGTTCTTGTTTGAGGTGGGTTGTTTGTTTGTTTGTTTGTTTGTTCGTTTTTGGTTTATGTTTTATTTTCTTTTCTTTTTGAATGTTCAAGCCACTGTTGGTTGGCTAAGACTTGTCTGGCAAATGTGAGTGGAGTCATGGGTAAAAATCATCTACTTGTCTGTCTTTCTCTTGGACTGGATATCAAGCCTGAGTCTGGTCAGTGGGAGTAAGGTTCCTGTATCCTGATGTTAGTGCTTCTTTACCTGTCGGATTAGGAAGATAAAACCAGACACTTAAACTTGGATGCATTTCAGCTGAGCTCTGAGAGGCATCTAGAAAAATCCAGGTTTGATTTATAAAAGCAGCTTCTTCTTGTTGTATTTCTCTGGGTTATGGTTTTCCCCCCAAGGACCCCCTGAAACCTGAAGCCTAAAACCTATAGGGCTTGATCCTTCATTCCTTTCTTGACCTGGTAGGCTGAGACCCAGCTATCTTTCTGACCAGGAGACTAGAAAAGGCCCTGGTCTTGCTTATTCTTCCTCTTGCCCCCCTGGACACCCATCGAGAATAAAGCCTGGAAATAGACACGGCGTAAGAGCCTCTTTTGAATCTTTTGTCTTGTCCCTGGAGTATTCCTCCCAAGGACTGATCTAGCCAAACAGCCCCGGGGGCTGCAGGGGGGAGGATATTTCATCTTCTAA
The DNA here is from genome assembly GCA_037834095.1 of Argya squamiceps. NCBI lineage: Eukaryota > Metazoa > Chordata > Aves > Passeriformes > Leiothrichidae > Argya > Argya squamiceps. Next base: position 510,498 of record JBBMKD010000217.1, read on the forward strand.
ATTTTGTGTAGAGCGTCATCTGATGAGCAATGTCACTGCACATTTCTTTATTTCAAAAATCCAGTGGAAACACTGTCATTTTGATTGTCTGTCTGTCTCGACATGGGTCTCTCCCATGGGAAGTATATTTATTTAATATACTTGCCAGGGGAAGTATATTTTTTAAATGATTGAAACCACAGTTTCCTCATGTGTTAGCTGCCTGGGGCTGAAATGGTGTTGCTCTTGGGCAGAGGCCCCCATGCTGAGGTTTGTAGGACTGTTCTCTGGAGTTTCTTGACCTAGTGCCTCAAAATTGATTTACCCTGTGGCATTAGCTGGCCCTCACAGCATGTCAGCTTTATCTCAAGAACCAGGAAAGATCAGGCCCAGGAGCAGTAGTAAAAGCACTCTCTGTTCCTTTTACTTAGGGGTGATAGGCAGGGTCAGTGCAGAGACCTTGATACTTGCATATTCAAGGTACTGTTGAAAGCTGCTACTTGTAGAACTCCTGTTAACTTTGCAAATGGAACAAACTAGCCCCAGCCTTCAGTGATTGTAGATCCCTCCTGAGGTCTCTGGGAGCTGTTGAAGGTTTGTGCAATATCCAGTATTTGCTGAAACAGCAAACTGAAATGTCTGTGAGGTTTGAGCAGTCACCCAGGAGTGGGACCCCTGTAGTTCAGGCTGGCCTTGTGTCAGCATTTGTTCATATATTCACAGTGGGTAGAAGTCAGCCCTCCTCTGACAGCCTGGAGCTGGCAAATCTGTGGCCCATGGCATCATTTGTCTGTCTGAGACCTAACTCAGGATCCAGCTGGACAATTTTCCATGTGCAGTTCTCACTGTTGTACAAAGCTGGTCCTGCGGCTCAAGTAACTTCTTGTCTCTGAGCACAATGTTACCGTTGTGTTAATGTGTGTAGGGAAGGTGGTTTAATTTTTTATGTCCATGCATTTTGGCTGTTCAAAGAAATATCAATTTTAACTGCTCCCTTTAGTCATTCTTTAGTGATTGCCATTGCCCTTCCTCCTGAAAGAGCAGTAAGCTAAGCCTGAGTGCTTTGGGAGTGCTGTGTCTAAGAGCAGACATGTGGCCAGCTGTTACAGCTCACTTCACACAGGGTGACCCTTATTTGCAGCATAGTGTACTGGCCATTTTTTAGAGTTTCCCCTGCCAGAAGGACTGTTCTAGGTCTTACTGCTCACAGGTCAATAAACAGCTCAGAGAAAGAGGGAAAAGCCCCATTTGTGTTCAGCAGTGGCTGACTGCTTCCTCTCAAACATGAGATCACACACACTTCATGTGAGTGCAGTCACTGAAGTGTATCCATTTTCTAATCTCTTACTCCAGTGAATTGTCCTGGTTAATTTTATGTTGTGTTAAAACATCCACTTAATCAGTTTTTAATGTATTTATATGCAGCCTTGTGATTTCATTAACTGCCTCTTGTCTGAGGCAGTTTTGTGAGAGAGCACTTGATTTACTCTGCCTATACACTCCATTGCTTTGGGTTCTTCTGGCATATCCCAAATTAATTAATCCCTGAGGTGAACTGCGTCGTTTAATATTTGTTCACACGAGACTCTCTGTTTCCCTAACAATGCTCATTGTGTTCCTCTTAGACTCCTGCTGCTTCTGCTCTTAGAGTTTTGGAAGAACACTTGTGGGTTGGTAGCGTGGTTACAATTATCTCTGTATCTTGTAGCAGCCACGGGCATTAGTCTCTGTTGAGATGGCTTTGCACAGACACCGTGGTTTGGTGCTGTTCTGTACATTAATACAGAATTATTTATTACAGAATTAATACAGAATTATTTATTACAGTTGCCTGGCAAGGCAACTCCTGCACCATTCAGCACGGTGTGGGTGTAGATCAGAGTGCTGTCACAACACCCCTGGCTGCCTTCTAGATTTAGTCACTTGTTTGGTCTCATGTTTCCGCAGTCACTTCACACATTATTTCATTGACTGCAAGGGAAGCTGAACTGAGGCTTTTAATGGAATTATTAGTCAGGATAAACTAGTCCACACCAACAACCTTGTCAAATTCATGTTGTCTTGATTTGTGATTAATAGTCTCAGTATAGCCAAAGTTCTGCAAAACAGCTCTCTACAATGAAAGAGACTTCTGAAAAAAATGAAGACAGTAGTGGTTGAAAAACACAATTTTTTAAAACTATTGAGTAAATAATAATAATAATAGAAATTGCAGAAGTGAAATCTAGTGCCCTAGATTTCAAATTTGATGGTTTATGAGCCAAAATACTATTATTTCTTAAAGATGGATTTAAAAAAAATCAACCAGATGACATTATATGTTGATTTTATTTCTATTATTTTAAAAATTTCAAAATTCTCAATATACCCTAGTTGATGACAGTCCTATGCCAGTATAGTAAACGACATTAAACAAACATGCTGAAAATTTATTTTAAAAGAGGTTCAGGTATGAAGATCTCTCATACTGTATTGAGGAGAATTGGAGAAGGCAGTATTTTGTTATAATATGTAAATAAATATGCAGTATGCAAAATTCCCGGGGTTTTGTTACCTATTTTTGTCTTTCCCTAATGTATATATTCACTGTTTTTCAGACAGCATTTTTTTTTTTACTTAATGGTGCTAACTCTTGTTTTTTCTCTTCCTTTTTTTTTGCACCATATTCCATACCACTCCATCATCTGAGTCTCTTGTAAAGAGAAAGAATCTGTTCCTGTAAGGCCTCTAGCATGGCCCCGAGCAGCAAAAAGGGTCCTACATCCCATACAGAACCATTTGACTTCAGGTGAGAAAACAGTCATTGAAGCAGATGAATTTTAGAGGTGAACTGGTTTTACTGCAGATGTACTAGTGGAAGTCGGTGATTCAAATGTCTGTGAGCTAAATTACAGGAAAAAAAAGTGTTTCTTGGTTAAAAATTCATCATAAAGAACTTTAAAATACATTATGAAACAAGAACTGGTAAAATATCAAACAACTGTAAAGCAGTTTGAAATATGGCACAACTTTTTTCCTTGCTATTACTGTTTCTAATTTTAATTATTTATTGATTTATATTATTAGGATTTTTATCTTTAGGTGAGTTATTTTTTGGTATGTCCCTCTTTGGTTTTTACACTAGTTTGCCTGAGGTGATTTTTTTAAAAAATACCCTGAAATGCATGGGATATTGGCTTTTTAATGACAAGGAGTTTCTACTGGATTGGCAGTGGAGACAGTGATTGACTGTGCTGGCAGAGAAGTTACTTTTCCAGTTCCCTCTTTTGGTCAGACAATTCAGAGTGGGAGTTCAAAAGTAAGATCAATGTATTGTTACAGCCATTTGTGTGGATTCACAATGAAATAAAGACTTTTTTATCCAGTGAATATAATGATCATGAAACATATCTATATTTTTCAGAAAAGAAAGAATTTTAAATTAATACATCACAACCAGTGTGCTTGTACACTCTTTTAAAAAAGGACTTGCCTCTAAAGGAAAGGGTGCTTAGTTAATGAGTTGCAGTAGTGACTCCTGACCTCGCTGGTTTGTTTTGGGATCTTGTTTTGGTTTTGCTTAAATTTTTTTTTAGTCATAGAGCTTTATGTCTTGAATACTGTCCTGGTAGTTGCCACAGTGGTTTTGAAAGTGCAATTACATTTTCAGCTAATTATGCATCAAAATTTCTTTTTAGATTTGTTTTTTATCATTGCTGGATAATTATACAAAAAAAAAAGTAGACAAGTCAAAATCTTTTTTTTTTCTTTATATACTGTAACACTGGGAAATACTTTTGCACAGAGGAAGCAATTAGAATAGTAACAAGAAAATACTGTAAAAAATTTCAACAGCTCTTATTTTAAGGTTTTGGTCAGTCAGCACATAGTATACAAATGATGTAATTTCCAAAGTAGTTTTTGTTCTGAGCATCCATAGCACCCTTCTCCAGAGGTCTTGTCACTGGTTTCTTAGGATGGGAGTCCATCTGCTCTAGTCTCTCTCTTGGTAGGTGTATAGGTGTGTGGGTTCACCCACTTCATTTAAACCTGTACCATTTCATTTTCACTATCCTCAAATCTGCTTCACAGCTTTGCCCAAAGCCATGATTTTGTAGGCTCACCATAGTGTTGTTTCCTGTGCATGTGTCATTCAGAAAATTCCTTAGTAGAGAGGAGCTCCCAGCTGACTTGTGGTTAGTAGATATTTTGCAAAATGGTCTTTCTTCTATGAAGAGCCTATGAGCCTTTCTTTGTGAGGACATCATGAAATGTATGAATTTTAGGGCAAAAAGAGCACAAGGGAAGTTCTTGACCAACGTTCATGTAGAAGCTCAATGGTAAATCAAGAAGCATAACATGTACATATATCATATTTGTAGGTAGCACACAGTGAATTGGTTTTGCTCCATTCTCTGTTCTTATTTAGTTCAGATAGGATGTGGAAGACACATAGACTGGAACTGAGAAAGCTGGAAATGGATAGAAGTAAGAGAGTAAGGACTTGAAAGAGTAATAAATTCTTACTGCAAATACTCATCTTTGAAGACTCTTGTCAGTTATAAAGCAGAAACTTACCTGGTTACTTTATACCAAAAGTCCAAGTGGAATAACAAGTTAATTTGTTCAGTATTTACTGCTGACATTCTTTTCCAGTAAGTAATGCTCCAAATTACAAATCAATGAAAATATGTTTATTAACTGTGAGGTTACACAACAATCTCTGGAACAGTTTTAACATGATTTTTAATATATTAGTTACTCAAGAGTTACAAGCTTCTGCATGATTTTTTGCTTCTCAGTGCAGTAGTGGATGGTGACAACTGCCACAGTATTTCTAGATCCTCATTAGAAAATCCTAATGTAATTTCTTAAAGGAGATATTGTGCTTCCTTAAGAAGCCAGCAGTGTTTCAAAACATACTAAAGCCTTTTCTGTACACTTATCAAGAAAATACAAAATTTAGCAGCAAGTTGATCACTTAAATGTAAGAAAGACTGATGTGGGCAGAATCCCAACAGGTTAAATGCAGTTCTGTGTAGGCTTCAAAGATCACTCTCCACCTCTGTTATCAAAACAGCTCTTGCTGTTCCAAAGCCCAAATCAGATGTATGGAGTTAACTGAATGTCATGGCTTCAGTGGGCTGGGGTACAACTGGGGTAGCAGGATGGTCACTGAGCTGCTGCCTGGCTCTAGTTCCTGGCCAGCTGCATCCTGCTGGTCACAGCCTCGTTTCAGCTCAGTTTAACCCTGCAGCCTCAGGACAATTCATGATTTATTTGCTTTGAGGCATCTCATCCTTAGAGCATGGATAAATGCAGTGAAGCCAGCTTCAAAAGGATGTTCTCTGGAGGAACTGGACATTTTAGAAATGCCAAAATTCAGTGTCATGGTAGGCTAGGATAAAAGCCATGAAATTCTTCAGTGGAAGAGAGTGAGGCTTCAGCTCAGTCTTTGCTGCAGCAAATGAAACTGAAGATAAGGAAAAAGAGGATGAGGGTGCTCAGAACAAATCCCACTGTAGCTGTACTGTAGCTGGAAGATACTTTTTTAAAGAAAAGGAGGTTGATAACCCCATTAAGGTATGGAGCCAGAATACTGAGGGACCCCTAAAAAGGGGCAGTCTTACAGTAGAGTCCTATTGTGCTGTTTTCAAGAGGGTACACTAATAACTTACAAACTCTTCCCTAAAGGCAAAGGGCAGGGGAAAGGGGTGTGGGGGTGAGAGAGCTGTTAGAAATCTCTAGAGGCCAAGAAACTGATTTCTTTGGTTTTGTTTTGAATGTCAGCTACCAGGGCACTGGGAGTATCTTCAAAATTTTGTAAAGCAAAATATCTGAGAGGAAGCAATTTATCAATTTTGACTTTGCTCTGAAAACAATTTTTAAAAATTTTGCTTGCTCCTTGCCTTTACACTCAGAACCCTTCCATAGTTTCATTGAGCAGAATTGGTTTTCCCTGGAGAAATAAAACCTACAGAGGGAATATTCTGGTTTTCCTCCCTGAGCAAATCTTGACTAATGTCTCAATTGCTACCAAAAATTGTAATGATGACCATTAACTTTATCACTGAACATCTCATTTAAAAAAACAATTAGCATCCTGAAAGTTGAAACTTTTCTGTGCTCTTTCACTGACAGCAAATGTGAAAACATGGTTCAATATTTTGAACTAGGTTTTCAGTTCCAAAATTCCAGAGAGCAGAGAAAAATACTGAAACTGGCAACTGGCATACCAGACTTCACAGCTCATTATCTATATTATAGTTCAACTACCACAAGAAGTCTTTGTATTGATGTCATTATTCAAAGAATGAGAACAGGTTTAGGACAAAATTTGGATTAGATGGATCTCTGCTTCAGAGCTGACAGCAACGTTCCACCAGAGTTTCTCCTGTTGGTGGATCCTGGTGCAGACTGTGCAGGGACACTTGAGCATTGGCAGGGCTGGAGAGGTGCTGGTCAAACACATGAGGAGTTAATTGATTCTTGAGCAGCTGCACAGAGCACATTGCACTTTCTGTAATCTCTCTGTAGCCAAGTTAGTTGCTTCTCATTCCTTCATATATCTGAGTTCCCTGCAATTCATCCTCATTGTTGCAATTTTAATAGTTTATCTTGCTGATGTGTCTTCTTGAATGAGCATTCCTCCTTTGTCACTGCCTTTCAGGAACACCAGCCTTTGCTCTGCACCTTATGGGTACATCAGACCTGAGCCAACCTCTCTATTTCCCATCTTCTCTAGTTTCACAGAATAATGAAAATGGATGAGTTTTTTTACTCTTTAAATAAGCATTCTGAGTTTTTGTGAAGCATCATGTGCCTCTTACTGAAGCTGCAGTGCTTGCAAGTCCACGTGGGATGTGTGTGCAGCGGGTATGCACAGCTCTGGCACAGGGACAAGTGCAGAGCCCTCTTTGGAGCCAGTTGTCAGTCAGAAGGGGATGACCAGCAGTGTTCATGGCTCTTTGTCAGAATCCAGGGCATTCCTTTGGACACCTTGGAAGGTCACAGACCTCGGCAGGGAGGTTTGGGACCCAAGCAAGAGGGTTTGAGATCCGTACAGGGGGGTTGGAATCTGTACAGAGGGGTTGCAGTCCCTGGCACAGAGCCCAGGAAGACACAGTCTGTGGAAAAAATCTTCTAACATTGAGAGAAGAATTACAAGTCACAAAAGTGTGACAGACAGTAGTGTAGTTTATCACCAGGTGGAAAACTGTGTAGTTTTGGGTATTTAGAATGTAAGTGCATGGCAACAAGATGGAGGCTTTAGGGAGGCTCCCTGAGTTCTTCTCCTTCTCCCTTGGCCTCTATCTTCTGCTGTGACGTGGGCACAAAGTAGTTCAAGGAGATTGGGTCAGAGTAGAGGTGACCCCTTTAGTATAGGTAATAGGCATTGGCACAGAATTGTAAATTATAGACACATAATTATCTGTAAAAGAGGTAGTGACCTCCCATCGAAGGGGGAGTCGTTCTGTGTTCGAGCAGAACAGACCTTGGCTGGGCACAGAGAAAACTGTAAGATAAGAAATAATAAACAATGTGAGAAACCTTGAAAAACAGGACCTTGAAGACCCATCTTCTTTCTTGTGATGTGGCTCAGGGCTTTCAGAGGGGAAAGACTCTTAACCACCTGAATCTCGGGTGAAAAACCAAACCCGAGAGCTCTTGAACTGGGGCAATATTCTCCTCACTGTATGCAATCTCTGCCCATGCTGTGGGAGTTTGCTTTGCACGGTTTTGTTTACAGTCTTATCCACAGGCACAGATTTGGGTTTGGATTTTGTACACATATTTAAGTTTTAGCAAAACCATGGCCCTTCTGCTTATCCATCTGACTCCAGCACAAACAGTGGTGCAATGGGAGGGCAAGCCCTTCAGAGATCTATTGGGGATGTTATGAACTTCAGAAATAAAAATAAGGAGTTAAAGCCCTAGAATTGAGATTTTTATGAAAATATAAAAATTATGGATGTTGGGTTCTTCATACATCTTTTTTCTTTGATTTTGTAACACAAGGCTGCATATTAATTTGTTAATAGGATCTGATAGGTAGTTTTGGCAAGATAATCTGTGATGAGCAGTTTGCATAAAATCTAACCAGGCCAACCAGGTGACTACAGGAAGAGCAAGAAGTGCTGAGTTTTTCACATGAATGTTCACTAGCTGTATAAAATACATAGGAGATTGAGATTTCAATGAGATGTAGTCTTGGGCCATTACAGTAACTCTGCCTTTCAGAATGGTTTGTATTTTTATAGTGTTTTCCAAGCATCTTCTTTCTGCCCTCTTCCTGTATTCTGATAAATTATCTTGTCACTCTCAGCAGATGACAGTCTCCAATACCTAGAGAAAAGAAGCAGTGCACATAACCTTGTAGTAGTATTGAGCACTGAGATTTTAGAATTTTTGCCTTAAAACATGCATATAGATACAATCTTTTGAAAGGTAAAGGCCAATAAGACTATTAACATACTTGCAGATGCCAAAATTACATATAGATTTAAAAGAGTATATGGTAAGTTAATGTAAGAAAAATTCACTGAGAGCAGTTATAAAACATATATTAGCTTATCTCTGAAAATCTGTACTGAAACCCACTAGTTTTGGTTTTCACATTGATGTAGAGATTTGCTTTGAAGATATTTGGAGGAGAGATTTCTTCAGTAGTAGTCACTAAAAACATGTCAGCCTCAAAAACATAATTGTAATTGCTACCATGAAAATGTATACTAAATTGCTTGTAAATCAGAATTTCATGCAACACTACGATCAAGACCCCATCAATGGATATTAGATGTAATGGATAAAATGTAATGGATAAAATGTAATGCAAATGGTAAACAAGTGTGTATCTAAAAATCAAAATAAAAATGCACAGTTAATGCAAATTGCCACGGATGAAGGAGAGTGACTGAGGATGATTACAGAGCTCTATTACTTATTTTAAAATAATAACCTTTGGGTAATACATTCCTGCTGTTCATAAGAAAAAGGTACATCATAAATTGTTCACAACCCCCTACTCACTCAGAAATAAAAAAACTCAATTCAAAATACATTTCAGAAATAACATGGTCTCTCTCTCTGGTCAGATTCCATCCGTGAAGCATGAATTTCCAGGCAGTTTGTGTTCATGATCATCCTGCGTAAACAGGATCCTCAGTAGTCTGAGTATCTCCGTCTTCCCTTGGCTAGTGATGGTGGATGCATTTTCTGGGGGTGGGAAATTCCAGCAGCTCTCAGCACTTTCCAGAGTTCCTCCATGTGTATTAATTCATACACTTGGTGTTTGAGGTGGTGGGAAAAGACAGGGACTGCTCTCCATCCCAAAACAGTTTGAGGGGTCAGCAAAGGCAGCAGAATTGTGGGGATGTGTTTTAATGAATAAGATGTTGTTATGAGTATAAATACAAACATCATGAATAGGTATCTGATGGAAGAAAGAATGAAGGAGAGGGGAAAAGGAAGGAACAGTAAACTGAAGTGGTTGGGAAAACTGCATATCCTCATCCCTTGAAATGCAAACAAAACTGGAAAAGAATGCTATAAAACTCAGGGGGTTTTAACAAAGACAATTGCATGCTTTGAAACCATAGTACCCATCATTTTACTGGTAAGTCTTTTTGTTCTGAAACAGGCTGGTTTTGCTAATTTCCTGGCAAGGAATCTAGAACTAATGTTCCATTAATACAGTGGAATACAAGAGGCATCAAAACAAAAGGAGTTTTGCAGTAAGACCATATTTAAATAGTCTATGTTACTATATACCATATTATTAATGTAGCAATATATTGCTATATGTTATATCAAAGGGGACAACAAGGCTGACTGTTGAATACAGTCCAGTATTTCACGTGATGTTCAAGTCATCCAGTGTCTGCCATTAAGTTATGAATACTGTTTTCACCATCCCCCAGTTTCTGGATGAGAACTGGGGGCTTACTGTTGAAAATATTTCATCAAGCAGCACAGAGAAAAGTATCACTATCCTTGTTTATTTCACTTTTTCAAGGACAAAAGAAATGAACTGGGAAGCCTGAGCCTAAAAACTAACCAAACAAAAAAGCTCAGGTAGAAGGAGTGGCTGATGGGATAGGAGGAGAAATCTAAGCTGTTAGTTTGATCCTTGAGAGGTAGCTAGGGCAGGGTAATGAACAGGATGGTTAAACACGTTCTAAACACTTGAAGAAAGTGAGTGAGAAAAAACCCAGTCTCTCATCACTTCACTTCTTTCCTCATCAACTTAAAGCACTGTCTATTGGCCATTTCCAAACATTCCATTAGCAAAAGTTTCCTTCAGTAAATCTTGAGGCAGTCTCCTGTAAGCAGACTCAAATCCATTCACCTTTTCCCTGGGTGCTGAGCTGGGAACCCAGCTGTCCTTCCTTGCCTTGTGAGCAGAGGTGTCCTGAAGGAGCCAGAACTTCAAGGTGTTGGATTGCTCCCTTTTGCAATGGCACACTGGAGACCCCAGCTCTCAGCCTGAATGCTGGCCTGGATTAAAGTAGTTTCTGAGGAAAGTAATCAGCTGAAAGGCTCGTTTGGACCAGATCTCTTAGGTTCAGGTTAATTGCTATTAAGAAGAGGCAAATCCTCAGGTGTGCTGAGCTAAAAGGAGAGTCAGGCAGGTTCCAGGGATCCTGAGTGAATGTACAGTGAAGGAAATATCGGGGGCTTAATTCTAGTCTGTGAAATTGCCAGCCTTTTACATTGTTAGCAGCAAAACCACTGTCCTTGAAGCTTTGAAGCTGGTAATGTAAAATTCTGGCAGTGCTTCCCAGGCAATCTGTAGAATCTGTAGATGCTTGCAGCTACAAAAGCCTCAGAAAAATTAACGTGTTGTGTGTGGGCACTTTTGCAACTCTGTATGTCTGTGTATACACTGTATGCTTTATTCTGATAGCTCTCAAGTAAAAGAGCAATACAAATTTTAAGCAGCTGCCCTTTATGAAAAGCTGCTACCTTGGGGCTCATTCCAGTGCTCATTGAAAGTCAGTGACAAAGATCCCATTGCCTTGAATCATACAGGATCGGGGCCTTTTATGATGTGGTCAATCCTGCTGAGCAAGTTTTCAAAGAGTATTCACCTGGATTAGACCATGCCCTAGGCTGCAAAAACTCATTTCTGCATTAGCTGTTCCTAAATATTCTGGTTCAGGCCTGTTGGTAACCAGGGATGTCTGTCCCTGGAAACAGGCATAGCTGAGTAAATGTTGGAACAGGGTCTTGGAAACAGGTTCTAAATTTATGACCATTCATACAAAAAATCTGTGCAAATTCTTCCTAGCAAATCATGCAGTTCATGGATTCAGTGGTTAACAGAGAAGTCTGAGGTTTAAATCCCAAATACTTTCTGATAATGAGCTAGTCAGATGCAGGCCACACACAGGGAATGATCCACCCATTCTGTGTGGAACAAAACTTGTACTGTCCCACCCTCAGCAACAAAAAGCAAAATAATACCTAACCTTCTAAAAGATAACATTTACTTCCTAACTGTGAACATGTATTTTTGGAGTATACCCCTTGTCCATGAAGGTGGCAGTTTCTTGCTTTGATTTAGTGGAGTCTATTATTTTTTACTGATTTTAATGCTACTCTTCTTAAAACAGCTGAGTTTATTCAGACCAAAATGCCTTTTACAGGAATTCTACATATGTCACATATATTATGTTATTTCAGGAGGGAATAGAAAAGAAAATCCTCAGCAGAATTGCTTCAGAAGCCAGTTTTTGTTCTTGGTTTTGTTGTTTTATGTCCTCTGCTTCGTCGTGACAGGAGAACTGAATGCAATGACAAAAACAGCCCAATCCCAGACACCAATTCTGTGGGATTTAATTTTGGAATTGAAACTCCAGCTTGAATTTTTTCGAGGAAATTTGCAAGTCAGATTATTTGAAAAATCCAGATGGTCTAAATATTTTTTTTTTCCTAGGCAGAGGGGTATGTTGGCTTATCTTATCTACATTTTTTTTGCGGACTGGTGACAAAAGGCCCCTTGCTTTGGGACTGTTTATGGGGACGTGACATTATCACTCTGTGCCACCATCTCTCTGGATTCTAGCAAAGTGCTTCAGAAGTCCAGGGATTTCTCCTCTGTTCTTCTGAGAAGGCAGTTTTCTCATGTTTTCTGTCTCTTCTTTCTCCACCTTGGCAGAAGCTGCCATGCAAGTAGTGCACAGATGAAGGGTATCTTCTGAAATCTGTGCTGGTATTTTGTATCTTTTGTAATTAACTTAAGACAATAACGCTCTCTTCTAGGAGAACATTTTTTTCACCCTGCTTTGCTAACGCTTTACACTTTAATCAGAAACAACAAAACCTTTTGTGTGGAATTACTCTGTAGTGATATAAGTGTTTGATCATTTCTTCAAGGTGATCCTTTATATGAGGATGCATATGCAGCTGTTTCATTTGAAAGGCCCATTAAAATCTTTGCTCGCTTTTTAGCTCTGGGACCGGATGGATTTCTATTCAGGTCTGCTGAGCTGGGAAAGCTGGGACAAATGTGTTTGCATTTTAAGTTACTTACATCTGTAAAGTTGATACAGCACTGAGCTCTGAAAGTCTGGAAAGGAGATTATATTAATTTTGTCTAGGTCATCTCCATCATACAAGTTGATAGCCACTTTTTCTTGTAGTTATTTCTGTGTACTAGACACCAGTTCCTGGGGTGTGAAAAGCCAGGCTTTCTCATCTGCTGTTTGAGAGTAGGCCTCTTCCCAGTGTCCATAGCCCTGCTCTAAATTCCTCCTGCACTCATTTATTTTCCTGTTTTGACCATATCCTTTCCCTCCAGCAATGTATGGGATCTTCTCCTTGATCCACAACCACTAGGTTTGTAATTTTGATACAGCACCCTCCAGCCAGAAATTCATGCAAACATATAATGTGCAAAGTAGATTGGTTTTCATGGAGTAAAAACCAGTTCTACTCTCCATCAAGTGTGAGATTGGGCTGTTCAACAAGGATGAATGAGCACTGCAGTAATCTACCCTGAGATGGCTGGGTCCTGTGGAAGCCTGGAAAAACAGCCAAGACAAGCCCCTCTCAGGAGCAGTCTCAGGAGCAGTTCCTGCCATTGTGCTCAGGGGGGGACTGAATGACCTCTGAAGGTCCCTGACAGCTCCAGGCTCTGTGTATGTGATGATGATGACCATGTTTTCATTCATCATCTTGTGAATTTGTTTATACGGACATGCTGAGGTAGGACAAGCTGAGATTTTAGAGCTTCCCCTTTTGAACCAAAGCTAAGAGAAGGGGATAAACTTCCTTCCCTTTTTATCCTCACAGGATAATCTTTCTTTTCCCCATCCACACCTCCTACCTGTACCAGCTGTGCTCAGGGCAGGACACCCTCTTTCTCTGCTTTTTCCCTGCTTTTCCCCTGTTTTTTCTTCATTAGATTCTTCATGGGCCACTTCCCCATGTGAGCCCATCCAGTTCTGCCCGAAAAGTTAAACAGTTTCCTGCTGCACCTGCCCTGCTCCTTTGCCCTCCTCAGCTGCTGAGGGTTTTAATCTACCACAGAAGAGGGAGGAATTTTTTCCTGGACTGGTGTTTCTTGTGGAGTGTGAATTCCTCTTAGCTGGCTTACATGTAATTCCCATCTGAAAGGTTGCTTATTCTAGCCAGAGTGCCCACAGGAAAACAGTCATCTCAATATAAAGGTGTCATGAGTAGGTTGGAAAATATCCTAAAAAAATAGAGTGCTATTATTAAAACATTTACTGCCTTGATCACTCACATAATCTTTAAATGTATCTTGTGGACTTTTTATTCTTTCTGAACATGTTTTAGGGTTACACTCTCTGTGATCATCTCTGACTTTCTTTGCATCTCTGAGACACAGTGTGTTAGTGTTGGAGTGCTGGTACCATAGCAGTGGTTCACACAAAGTGCAGAAAATCTCAGCCCAGCTGCTGTAGTGATCCCTTGCTGAGCAAAATGCAACTTCAGTTTGCTTATCTAAATTAGACTGAATGTTTACAATATAGACCTAATTGATAAGCATTGGCATTTATGAAAAAGTCTTGAGAAAATGGTCTGAGGAAAGGAAGATGAGTAAACTCTAATCTCCTTTAGATTCTTCATGAAATGATACCCTCATGTTTCAAGGCAGTTTTGTGTGCCATATTTTAGTGTTTAAACTAATCCACTGAGGAAAGCCAGAGCCAAATGGTTAATATAATAAATACTGAAAGCAGATTATTTTACTCTTTGAATCTATGCCTACAGCACTATACAAAGACTCCTTCATTGGTTATTAAGAATTTAGGGCATAGATGAATGTCAGTGGGAGTTTGTGGAAATAATTCCTTTGACTTCAATTGGATTAGTATCAGTTTCTTATGAAAAAATTGTAGGAAATCTCTGTGTAGGAACTGTTGCTGAAATTCATAATTCATAGAAATATCAGACTAAAAGGAATAAATATCAAGACCACTTCCTTGTTGTGAGGGACAGACAAGTGAGATAACTTCCACAAGCTAACTAAGAAATGCATCTCTCTTAAAACATTGATAAAATGCTTCAGACACACAGTGTTAATAAAATCAATGTTTGTTTGGAGTTTAGCTTTACTGAATCTGGGCCTGGGAAATGCCTCTGGATTATGCAGATCTGCTGTCACTCAGAAAACCTATCTGTTATTGCATTCAAGGTAATAATTTGCAGAAACTTCATGGCATTATGAGAAAAAGAATTTAATGATAGAGTATCAGATTGTTTCCAGATGCATGAGCAACTGTACTTTGTTGAGCCTCTGGGAAACTGGTCTCTCACATTAATAGCCCATAACTAAGCATCAGTCAAATTACTTAATGCTTAGGTATTCTTTAAGATTTCTCTTTTCTTTTCAAAGAAAAAGTAATTGATCTAGATTAAAGTAATACTTTTCTTGAAGGAAAAAAAGTTATGCCAGGTGTTGGAGAGCTGGTATAATGACCAAATTAAATCTGATTGCATTTTTTGCTTTGCTGAGTTCTCTATTTATAGGAATTACATTTATTGCTAAAGAATTGAAATACCGATTATTGGTCTCAAGTGACACAAAAGCAGAAGCTTATGTCTTATAATTCAATGTATACTAGATTGATTTCTTCTGATTTTTTATCTCTAATAGAAATATATTCAATATTCAGCCACTAAAAGCATTTTTGTATCATCCTTATTCCCTTCCAACCCCTGCTGAACTTTAAAAAGCCACTGGTCTGTCATTAATTGAGGAAAAGATTGATTTTTCATAGCCAGAAAATATTTTTTATTTACAGCTGAAGAACGTAGAGATAAGAATTTTTTGGGGACATTGCTTAACATTTTCATGTAATCGATTTTGAAGCCCGTTTAAAATATCTCTGTAGTTTTGAAACACTATTGGGAGAACAGGAAAACTCACCTAGAAATTTTTACAGAAGATGAAATGAAGACTCGGTTGTAGGTTTCTTTAGCAGTATATTAACTCCATAATTAGGTGAAAGCAGAAACTCTGTTTTCTACTTGATTCTTGGCAGAAAGGAATCTTCTGTATTTGGAGGTAGCATTATGGAAAAGAATACACATCACAGTTTAGACCATTTTAGTTTAATGCATAATTTTTAAAGTATTGGTGTTTTGAATGTATTTTCAAAGGTTCTCCATGCAGCTTCATTTCTATTTTGCAAGTCATAATGAAGGTGATGATTATTCATCTTTCACCACGTGAATGGCAATGGACAGCTATCAGAAATATTTTGGTCTTTGTTTAGGGCAAGGCTGACTACAGAATAAAAAGCGTTTTCAGCCAACTCTTTCTATTTTTCCCAATGTAAAATGGAGCTATGCTAGTGTTGGCATAATTCCAGACAGCAAGGTGGTTGGAGAAGAGCAAGTTATCCAAATTCCCAGAGAACAAGTCATCACATTTTTCTTTCTGGCATTTAGTGGTGTTTGCCTCCCTCTGGGCAGGTTCTTCCATCTCCAGCCTTTTGGATCCAGCTCTCCAAGCAGAGGCTTTTCCCAGCCTCAGAGAACCTGTGTCCTCATCCTACAGCCCCTTCCCTGGCTCAGAGCAGATTGTGCCTGTATGCTGAGGCAGCATTCCAGCCAAAGCCTTCCTGTCCTTCTGCTGTGCTGAATCAATACAGACATTCTCAAGAGTTCTTGCAAAGTTTGGGAATGCCCAGACCTTTCAGGAGGGTTTGTGTTTCCCAGTTTCTCCAAACAGCCCTGTGAACACAGTGCTTGCTGGACTCTTGCACTGGATCCCCCTGACTGCACAGCCACTGATGGATGAGCATGGCAGAGTCTTTCCCTCACTGGGTTTTAAACAGGACATTTCAAGCCTCCAGTAGTACAACCTGGGGACAAACTAAGCAGCAAGGTATGTCTGTGTTGTTCATGAGTGCAGTTCAGTGGTGTTTTAAAACAATAAAAATGGAGAACAAGGAGGGGTGTTTCGTTTCAGGGTATGGCTAAACTACGTTAAGAGGTTGGGTTTCTTCAGGCCAAGTTCAATACTAGAAGCAAGATTTAATCAATAATTCAGCTCTGCACAGGTTTGATTGATTGATTGAGCCTTTCATGTACTCATGGGATGGAGGAATGAAATACAAAATGTTCCCTGGAATAAGCAGTGGATAGTCCTTTCAGGTAAATGGCTGTTGTCTCTACTTCTCTCCTTGGGGCACAGCCCCACGATGCTCATTCATGTGATTCATTATTCTGCTGCACACTACATTGTCTCATAAGACAGGCTCTCCCTTCCCATATCATCCTGGTGATTGTTCACTTCATCTGTTCCAGCTTCAGTTCCTCCCTACTGAATAGGAGAAATCTTAATGGCACCTTCTATTTTTAAGTGAGTTTTCCTCTGGGTCATGGGCATGACCTGATCTTTAGAAACAGAATTTCACTAAAAAAAATTTGCAGAGTTTCTGCATAGGAAAACTCTGGAAACTCAGGCTGGTGGAGTATCAACCCAGCCCTGGATACTGCTTCCTGTATCAGATAGAAGTCTTCTAAGATTAACTTGAATTTTTCAACATGAAACTGAGAAGTCTTCTAAGATTAACTTGAATTTTTCCACATGAAACTGAATTTAACTATGCTTATGCAACTGAATTTAACTATGCTGAAATATATGTGTAAACATGGTACAGGGAAAAAGACACTTTTGAAGGGCTTCTGAGGATATGTATACATTGGTAAGGGCACCCTGAAGATGATACACATGTTATGTAGAGGCAGATTACTGGTCTTCATACCTTTGTAAAAAGAAATGTTGTTAATGGTTCTACAATAATTTATAGTGTATTGCAAAATGCTCTTTGAATTCTGGTGACAAAGACTTCTGTAAGTCCCATATAGGCACTAGGATGCACTTCAGTTTGGTTCATTTAGTATTTACTGGGATTTCAGTTCTGCTTTCCTCTGCCAATAGTGGATTAAAAACTTCCGTTTCACTTGGCTACCACTGAAAGAATGTAGCTGAGTGGATGAAAGTTCCATCTCTACAAAAGTTGTGATATTTTTATTCACAATGTTCCCTTGCAGTTTTTCTCCTCCATGTAATATTGGTGCTGATATTTTTATCGCTGTCAGCCTTAAACTCCAGAATTTTGTTTGATAGTTTAAGAAAATTGCAAGATTATAAAAAAATCCAACTAACCAACCAAAACCAACCAAGGAAAGGTGGCTTGCATGCAGAATTTAAGATTGGCAGATACACTTTGATTTTATTCTAGTTATTTTTGTTCCTATTACTTTCCCTTTCTTTTGGATATCTCCTTTTTTAATGTCTTGACATATTAGGTATGTTCAGCAATGCATGCAGCATTCGAGAGGTTTTCTGAACACCCTGTAAATTTTAATTAGCTGGTCAGCTTTTCTGCCAATGTCAGTATTTTTCTCTGTGCTCTGAGCTAGATAACCATCTCTGGTGACTAATTCACTAAGAAGATTTTTGTTTAGCCTTTAAAATCCAGTCTTTAGAAAATGGCCTTTCAAATAGAAATAGGTGTTGGTTGAAGTTAACTTAATTTTGCCTAGTCTACATTGAAAATGTGAACTTCATGAATCAGTGGGTTTGATTGAAACTGCTTGATTGGGTTTTATTTCAAATAAGAGAGTAATGGTTAAACAAAAAAATCTTTCTCTACTGCAGACCATTGGTGGAACACCAGTCGCGTTAATGAGAGAGTATTCCCAGAAACAGCCCAAATCAGAGCTAGGTTAACCATGAAAAATTGTGTAACTGGGACTAATATGACTCCTGGGGTCCTGCCTTGGATGTGGAGGGTTCAGTGTCTTGGGGAGAGAAGGTACAGTTGTCTACCTTTTGTTCAGCTTAGCTACAGAAATACCTGATCTTTTTTTTCCTTAAAATGTCCTTATTGTGCCCGTGCTTGGCCTTGTTTGCAAAGCAGATAAGTTTTCTGATTTTCTTCTCCAACAGCAGGGAAAATGCAGTGCAATTCCCAAGTACCACTAGGCAGTCCTTTATTTGTTTATCTGCCCACACCAAAACAAATCCCAGCTGGTGGCAGCAGGTTGGCGTGGAGCCTTGGGTGGGCCCAGATTCCTTCCAGAAAGGTTATTAATATCCTTGAAGTAAAACATGTATTCAAATGTCTTAATGGAGGAGAAAAAATAAGTTTCTCTTGGAAAAGTAAGCTTCTCTTCTGAATATTTATTGGGTTTTCACTACATAACAAAGTGCTCTTGCTAATTGACTGAACTGCATTTGCATGTGTCAGAGGTATCTTGCTACAGCAGAACCTTGAGCTGCACTCAAAATGTCCAAAGGTCTCATCAGGGATGAAAGTCACTCAGCATCCCTGGGCTAAAACATTTCCTTTGTCTCCTTATTCCTGGTTATTCATAGAACATGCTGACATTTTTTCCACATGCTGGAGTTATTCTTTAAAAGATTTCTCTTGTATGAAGCTTTATCTCAAATGTCAGCTATAGATCATCAGATTCATTTCTAAAATGAATTTTAATGTATCACAGTTCCTTTTCCTATTTATACTTGACTGTCTCCAGCACAGAGCCTCCAGATACAAGATATTATCCAAATCCTACCTTTAATCTGTTTGTGTTTATGTTCATAGTGTCAGTTAACATTAAGAAACTGTGCATGGGCTTAAAATATGTATTTTACATAATCACTAAATATCACTAAACCGTTTCTTTGTAGAAGCAAATCCCATACCTCCTCTCCCCCAAGAATATACAGAAGATAATTATTTGAAATTAAGAGAGCACAGTGTGCATGGTATACATTTATATATACTTTGAGCTGAAGATCCAGGTGTGGCAGACAAGGGTGTGGAGCTTTTTGTGTGTGTGAGGAGCTTCGGATGTGGTAACCAAGGAGGAAGGAAAGAACACGTTGAGCAGGACAGTGAGAGACACCTTTCACTGTGTAAAGGCTAGAGAGGAAAGCAAACAGATCAATATGGACAGAGGTCTGGGAGTAAGACTGTGATAAGGAGCTGAAAAGGAAATTATTGTGAGAAGGAGCCAGAGTAGAAGGGATGTGGCTGGCTTTTTACAGGAGTCAAGAAAGGAGAGTGGGGTCAGGCAGCCTTCCTGATCCTGCAGCCTGAGCAGCCTCTGGAGCCCACCAGGACAGAACAGCAGCTGCCTGGCAGCTCTTCTTTCCCTGGCAGAGCAGTTCACTCCTAAAGGTGCTGAGTAGTGTGGCTTTGAAGGTTGCTTGGTTGGGTTTTTCCCTTTAATTTTTTAAAATTTTTTCCTAACTCCAGCTTGAAGTGATTGAGTTTAATGTTTTGATATCATATTCTGAAGAACAGTCAAAATCACTCCAAGAGAGAGATGAATCTCTTGAGTGAAAAACAATGGTAGATATTTAATGTGATAATTTGGATACATTTGGGGAGTAGCAAAAGATAGCTAGTCAGTGCATAATAATTATTTTCCTGTTTGTAGTAGCACAGCCTTGTACTGTCACACTTGGAATTAATGTTACTGAGGTGGAATTGTGAAAAGGCTGTGCCAGCCAATTAAAATGGTAATATGAGTTCAGAATCTGTTTGTGATAGTATTGATTCCTTCTTATGGAACGCTTCTCTGTGACCTTTTCCAAGCACATGCTGTACTTTTCACACTTTTGCACATTAATCTTGTAGAACAGTATTTTAAATTGTCACGCAGTAGGCTTGTAGAATTTCATAAATTGCCAAAAAGATGATAAAAACTACTGTAATTCTGTGATGAAGAGCATTAGAGCACTGCCAGCAGATCATGCAAAGTGCCTCTGAAGGTCTACTGGGAATCCCCCATAGCAGAATGAAAATCACAGTAGTGCAATTAAGAGGAGGAAGATGTTTTTTATGAAGAAACAGGTATTTGTTGTGGTGGGAGACTTGTTTTAAAAATGTACTACATTTGACAGCGTTAGCTATCAAAGAAAATTTAGAATAAGAACAGTTTATAGTTCATAAAGTTTAATAATATTAGTAAAAAGACCTTCTGAGATTTGGAGGAAAGTAAACACTTACAGTGAAGTCTGTTAAACTGTGAAACGTTGGGCATGGACTTCATTCCTTAGATGCTCAGGTGTGAGAGATGGTACCTAAAGCAAAATTCCACACTGGAATCCAACTCCTCTGAAGCTTTACAAGTCTGAACCTTCAGATAGAAACCAATGAGTTAGGTGTGATTGGAACTAACCTTTCTGGAGAGAGAAGACAGCTTGGGGAAGGGATTGTGCAAACAGATTTTAATTGGGATGAAAAAAATGCTTTCAGTCTCATAAAGGAAGGAAATTACCATGCTGCCAAACTTTCTAAGTTACAAGAGATTCCTTGGCTCATAGAAGAGAGGTAAATGCAGATCCAGTGCTTATTGACTACTTGCTTATTTAAGCCAGCTCTGCCCTTTTTTGAGAAAGTAAGAGGAATGTACACTAATTCCTTAAGTGTTTCTTTGTAGGTGACAGGCTTTGCCTTCCACTGCCAAACAGGTCTGTAGGTCCCTGGGCCTGCTGTGCTCTTTACTGTGTGATTCTCACTCATCTCCTGCACACTCCTTGGCACCAAACTGAGGCTGTCATCTCTTCAGAGCTCCCCTGAAAACTGGGGGGTTTTTAAGCAGTCTTTCCTGGCAACTAAACCCTGCCACCTTCCCATCCCAGTGTTGTGATCAGTCACCCCATCTGGCATGGCCTGTAAGTAAAATAAACCCAGAGTGAAAGTATTCTGATGGAGACCTGTGGGTTTATATGTGGTTTATGTTCTTCATTCACTGGATATTTGATAGTAAATTCTAAGCTCTCTTAACCATCACATTCCATTCAGTCTTTCCTTTCTTTTTTTAATTTGTACTACTTTGTCTCCTTGAATATCAAATTTCTGCAATCACGTTTCTTTCTGTGAAATACCTTGGTACTTATCAATAAGGGCTAGGCCTTCCAATTCATCATCCTTGTGATTTTTCTCATGCTTTGAGTATTTTTCTGACGCTGGAAGGGCAGAAATACAGGGCCAGCTTGGTGGGCAGTGTGTGCTGTGAGGTTTGTGCAGCCACTGCAGGTGTGGTGGGCAGGGAGTGGGTGGCTGTGAGCTGTGAGCTGGCTGTTTGCTCTTTGAGATTTTGTTTGCTCTTTGCTCTCCCTGCATTGCTGCACCCACAGCAGGAGGGGCTGTGGGGGACTGACAGTGACAGAGGTGCTCTGCCTCTGCAGAGATGTGCTTTCACACACATTTCCTTTGCAGCAAGGATGGCCAAAACCTGACCAGAAGGCTGGAATTTCGTCATGTTTCTCATGGTGAGTGTTTCTTGGAGAGACCTCATCAGAAGGAATTGTTTCCTTTCTGTGCTTGGCTCTTCCCATCCTAGGCAGAAGCAGATGAAGAGGTTGTGATTGGTGCCAGACTGCTTTTTACCAACCTCTCCCCTAAAGGGTGCTATACCTATCTGGTGAGCAGGGCATTGTGAAAGCACATTTCCTTGAGCAGTGAGGGGCTGAAGGAACACTCTTGGAGGCTCATGAATCACAACTGGACATAGCTAGGTGGCCTGTGCTGGCCCAGAGAGGCCACAGTGCTGCTGGCCTTGCTCCTGACAGGTAGAGATGGAGCTACACTGGTCTTATCTGAGCGTTCTGTGAGATCCTGTGGGTCTGCATTAGTGCCTTGTGGGAAGGGCAATTTAATTTGCTTTTTGATGCTCTTGACCATTATGTACAATAGTGAGTACACTGCTGTGCATCAGCAGAAGTGGTCTGATGGCTGTACTTGATAGATTTGTCAGTGTTTCACTTGCTGGTACAGAAAGATGTGTGTGGACATAGAGAAATGTAGGAATTATTTGGATGGTTCTGGGGAGTTGTTCAGCATGACCAGGCACAGAGGCTTATCCATAACACCCTCCTGCATAAACTCATTGCCCTCTGAGCTTTGTCACACAGGGGACTGTGGGGAGTGTGGATGACAAGACCAGAGTCTGGGACCAAAGAGTAAGATTGAATTAAGCAATAGGGTAGGCACATCCAAGTTTTGAAAACATCATAAATATTGAATCAGCCAAATGTAAATCTATCCCTTTTACTTGAATATACTCCCAGGCTACATTTCTTGCATTTTGTTCAGCTTAAAGTCTGAATTTCTGCTAAGAAGATAAAGATTTCCTTGTTGGATCAATTTCCCATGACAAATTGCCTGCTTTATATAACAGTGCTACAACTGTGGGCTTTGCAACCTTTGTGTAAATCTTGGCTCTGATGACTCTGCCCTGTTAAAGGTAGTATTGGTGAGTCCTTTCAAAGATGCTCCCAGATCCACCTCTGAAGTCTTTGTGCTTCTGGTGCTTTCCACCCCCAGCTGAATTCCAATCGAATGAACACACAGGTGTCATCCGTGCACTGGCAGCAGGCAGTGCTCCCACTCCTTGCCTTTGCAGCCACATGGAAAGCCTGGGGAAAGCTCATGAGCTGCACCACCTTCTCTAGCAGCTCTCCACCTGTCTGTATACCCTCTTTAGAGCTCTTTCAGCATCAGTGGGCGTTGATGATGGACAGTTTGCAGCAGGAACAAAACCCCTCCGAGCATCCCGAGTGAACAACCGGCGCATTTCCCACAGGAGGTGCTGTGTGAGGTCCTGACTTGGTGACTCATCATTTCCAGAGGCACCTCCCCGTGCTGGGCTCACCAGATCCATCTGAGGTGATCTGGAACAATCTCTCAGCCCACACCACTGTTCTTGTGTGTAAGTGCAACTCCTTGCTGAAATTTTAGGGTAACTTGGTGCAATAACTGGAGCACAAGTTGGCCTGCCTCCAGTCGGGTGAGCCATTCTGTCAGTCAAGTAGAACTCCATTAAACTATCAGCTTCTGGTTTCAGTATTCCTGCACGAAAACAGATTTTCTCTCCAATATTCACAGGTTTGAAAGAGAGCAAAATATTTCCATTTCCCCCAGCAAACAGCTTGTCCTCATGTAATGACAGTTTTCCATCTGCAAAAACTGCCTTTTTGATACCACAAACCACCTGAGGTGAAAATGTAACTGACTTGCTTTGCTGTAAACCTGCCAAAAGTAAAATTATTTTTGCCTGTAGCAAGAACTGTTTTCATGCCAGTGTATTTTCCAACTTTGCTAAAAGTTACATACTTCTAATTTTATCAGAACAGAAGAATAGCAGTAGTGTATCTCTTGGCTAACTAGCCTGTTTTATTTGGGACTTCAGGCTTCACATTCACAAAAGAAATCTCTGGTGTGTCAAATTATGCCTTGTAAGTACCTGAACCTGAGATTCTAAATCCCAGGTAAGACAGAAACGCAGACCCATTTCTGGAAATAAAGGGAACTGCAAGTTTGCCTTTTTAGCTCCCTGTGAAGTCAAGGCATTTTTGTTTTGATTTAGCAATATGCATTTAAGTATATAATGCATTAATTTTGAAAATATTTGACCTAGAGAATCATATATTTGTTACAAATGCTCCAATTAGAGAGAGAGATTTCCAGAGTACAGAAAAATGACATGGGAGAAAAAGAAAACAAAATGGTTTCTGTCTTTAGAGGTCTGCATTTTAGTGTTTTGGCCAGCATCATGTTCTGAGAGACTCTGAGGCTGATCTCAAATACAATTTTTTATTTTAACATTACACAATTCCCATGTAGTTAGAATTGACTTCTAACAATGACTTCTTTTTTCCATGCACTGTGATTGTCCTTATATTAGGAGATGTTTAATAAGAAGGCATTACTTGCACTGACCTTGCCAGCATTCTAAAGGATTTGACAAGATGTATCATGCTCTTAAGCCATTCTAAATGAATTCTGAATTCTAAAGAAGGTGTCCCTTGTATGCCTGTGCAAACTTTGGCCAGCAAAGGGGACTCTCAGAACAGAGTGCAAGCCACAGAAACCTGCAGGCTTCTTCCTGTTCTCTGATCTAAACCAGTGGCATTGTTACAGAGCTTTCCTTCCCAGAATCTTGCAATTTTAGGAATATGTTGGTGTTAGGTAAAGCTCCTTCCTTACTGTGCTTCCTATTTATGCAAAAAATCCTTCAGCCATGGTTCCTTTATGCCAAACAACATTTTCCTGGTGTTACCCATGGCAGCTGAGTTCCTCTCTTCTTCTGCTGAGTTTGTTATTGCCCAGGAAGGTTCTTAACCCTCAGAAGAAGAGCAGTGGCTTTATCCTTGTGTTGCTACACACTCTGTCAGTGCCCCTCCTGAGCTCTGAGTCCAGGGGTGCTCCTGGTGGGAATCAGGGGTGTGTCAGGGACTAGTGACCTGAAGAATGAGACAGACACAGCAGGTCAAGGGAAAGCTTCTCTTCCTTTTTATTATCTGACTCCAATACTTATATACATTTGTACAAAGGTCAAGAGATTGGCTACACAGGTTGCCACCTCTT
>JBBMKD010000217.1:535427-547243 GCA_037834095.1 Argya squamiceps
AGAGATTGGCTACACAGGTTGCCACCTCTTCGACCTGGATGGTGAACATCACGGTCCATCACATTTCTCCACCCAGATGACAAAAATGTAAACAATAGATAATTTCTAAAAAAATACATTGTTTTTGTGAAGCTGCATGAGAACAGCACTGCAAGAGCTCAAACACTTGCAAGCAAGAAAACTGTGAGGGCAACATCGGGGCACCTCCTGCCCTCCTGCCCTGGGTCATCCCCAGCCTCCCCCGTGGTCACAGAGGCTCTGACAGGAGCAATGGACTCCAACCAGAGTCTTTTCCTAGTTCGTTACTGCTGCAGGCATGGAGAGCTCTTAAATGAGGTTTTATGGAGTGTGAAATACAGAGTGAGGAAAATATGAATGCAAGATACCCAAGTATTCATCACAGTTGCTTCCTAGGAGAAAAATATTGGTCCCAGTGAAATCAATATCAATATCAGCATTCCTGTTGATTTTTGCAGAGCTGAGAAAAATTTCAGCATGGAATAATAAGCCTTGGCTGCCTCTTTTCCTACTTCTATTTGCATTTCATCAAGTAATGGAGTATCAGCTACAGCACATTAGAAAAGCCAATCTATATTCTGTCTGTGGACTTGGTAATTTGACAGTGCTTTAAGTCAACATTACTTTAAAGTATTTTTAATCACAACAACATGAAAAATAGCATGGGTTATTATTCCTCTAGGAAATAAATGTAAAGCCGTGTAGAATGGCAAGACAGTTAAAAAATCCCAAACCCTCTGCTAGAAGAGACTCTCTTTAACAATATGCAATAAAGCTTAGCTCTCTGACAGTCTAAAAATAGACAGTTGAATCATCTTAAAATAATACAGTGAGAGCTGCCCAAATGTAGTCCATCAACAACTGCTGGATACCAGGCACCCTACAAAAGGCATTGCAATCACCCAAGATACAAGAGGCATTCAGAGTTTCAGGATGTGTCAGTGCAGTAGTGTTTGCATGATAAACATGCAGACCAGTGTTAAATCGTGTCTTGGCTTCTATTGAACCAACTAACATGTTCCCCAAATTAAAATATTTAGAACAGAATATCGAGTCACAAGAAATTAATTTAAAGAGACATTCCACATATTGATGTATATTGCATACATAAATCATCTTGAAAGTATTTTGAGTGTCACATTGGATATAAGCAAAGAGACATTACATTTTCTGTGTGAAGGAATTACTAGGCTGCAGCACCACATTGGGGCTGTGGTTGTTTTGATTTTGACAGTAAATCATTTCAGTAGAGATGGAGTGCAAAACGTTTCAAGCCAAACCTTTAGGGAAATGTATAGGCACTGTCAGCATATCCTTAAATATTCTAGAAAAGAAAAACAAAATTTAAAAAATGAGAAGATTCATCATGTAACGAAGAACAATCTCAGTCTAGAATTTCTGCTGGAAATAAAACTGCTGTGGTATAGCAAATTATAAAGGTCACAAGGGTTTTTCCTTAGACCTGTAGGTCTAAATGGTGGAAGAGTAATGCCACACTTGCCTTGGAAACTGGCAATAATCCATAGGAAAAGTTAGATGAGAAAAGTTTAATATGAATATCCTTACATATTTGGTGGTTTTAACTGAGCTGAATTGGTGCAGTTCCTATCTCAGTACACAGCATTTAGATCACTTGGAGCAGTTGCTTCAGTGTTGCCTTCCAAGGCTGTGCTTGTTCTGAGTCAGTGTTCAGGGGAAGGTCTGTGGCTCTGGCATAGGGAGGGTGTTTGTGGATTTTCACAGTAGCCTGTGAAGACAACACAATAAATGTCTGCTGTTTAAAACAGAATTTTATTTTGTAGTAAGGGCAATGTCAAAGTGGCACTTGTTCAGCAGCACAAAGCCTTACTCTGTCAAGTTGTATTGCATGGTAAAAACAGAAATGTAATGCACTTATCAATGTTCTATTCCAGTCAATTCTTAACAGTATTTTTTTCTTTTTTTTCACAAACTGTTATAACACCGTTCTAAATACATGTAGTTGATCTACTGAGTAGCTTTCCAGCAACACTCAGCTGGTTTTGGGTGCCTTGTAAAGACATCCTGACTTTTAAATCTAACTTGTAAATCTATCTTGTAAACTGCAGTTGTATAGTAAAAGTCCACTTGCTCAGTCTGTTTCCATTTTGGGAAGCAGAAGAAATGTGGTTTAAGTGTTCATAAATGCATACCCTTGTGGAAGAGAGTCTCCATATCTAGGGGAGATCTGGAGGAAGTTACTGTTTGGAACCATGGGCATGTTCACAGGCTCAGGCATCTCTTGAAACTCCTGCTGCTTTCTCCTGTATCGTTCTCTATCCATATGTGCTCTTGCAAATCCATAATTCCTTCAGCCACAGATTACATCAATACTGACTTTGTAGCTTTGAGGTCTGCATAAAATATCTCAAGATTACATGGCATTTTTGCTTTCTTACAACTATTAAGGACCAAGAATCGCTGTTCTTTTGTATTTCAATCCTGTTTTATCTACAAGTGATAGATGAGAAATGATGAGAACTATGTCTCCCTACATATAAAGTCAGCCTTTCTTGCAAGGAGCCTGTGAGCTGCTCTCCAGACTCCACAAGTGCCATGGCAGTTGTTGCTGTAGCATGCCTAGCAAAAATCAATATGATCTTCACGATCTGTTGCTCATCAGGGGTGTCCTGTCAATGTCAATGACCTGAGAACTGAAGTCTGTTACAGGTACCTAATTTTCTTACAGGCATTTAAAATTAATCTCTCTGTGTTGTGCGTGGGGGATCCTTTCTTTCTACCCACCCATACCCCTGCTAACATTTTAAAAGCCTTTTTTTACTATAGGAAATAAAAACCAAACTGGAACTCAGGGCTTACTACAAACTGTTGGTTAAAAAGCCCAGAAAATTGCTGTTAGAAATCTCTTCTTCATGTTTTGCAGATCTCATCCTGCATTATACTTCTGCTAGTTACAGTTTGTGTGTTTGTTTGCAGCTGATGGATTTCAGCATTTGTGTAGAACCATTGTAGAACCAACCATAGCACTAGAAGGTTACAAATCCTTGAAAGGATCCTCTCACAGGTAGCATGGTCTTATGCTTCCTTTTCTCAGTACTTGAAACCCAGGTTTCTTTGATTCAGTCTTCATTTTCACAGAACCTTTTATTCAAATATATTTCCAGTATGTTCTTATATAGAAAAGTTTTTGGACTTGGCATTTATGAAGCTGTTCTGTATCTGTTCTCTGGGGAATAGACTATTTTTCCCCTTGTAAATAACTGTGCCATTAATCTTCTGTGCTTTGAGGATCCATCTTTATTTTTCACTTTGAACAAAGTCGAGAGAATCTGCCTTTCATCCAGAAGGAAAAGATGTGATGGCTCATTGCTGCCATTAGTAGCATTTTATACTCATTTACAGTTCTTGTGGTAACTGCTGCATTTGTCTGACAGTGCCAAGGCAGGACCTGCTGCCTGCCTGACCAGTGACAATTTGGGGCTGGTTGTGCTGCTGCAGTCACAATAATAGATGAGAGTTAATGAGCGTGTCTGTCTGTCTGCTTGGAAGAGTCTTGGGCTTTGCTCCCTTGTTTGTTTTCTGTGTAGAGTTAATGTGGGCAAATATTCATTTGGACAATATTAATAAGGTCACTCTCATATAATCAGTCTAATAAATTGTGGTTTTAAAGGTTTTGTCTTAGGTGCAAATAGAAGATAATTAGCTACGTAGAGCTACAGTGATCACTGCTTAGATGTAACTGATTGATGAGAAGTGGTGGGAGTCTTCAGAAGCAGTTTCCAAGTGTTTAAGTGCTTATTAGTGTGAAGGCCTATCAGTGGCCTGGGAGGTGTATTAAAGGTTGTTAGATGCCTTTCACTGTCTTGTACTCAGGTTGATTACAGTGGGGGATTTTTGCAGATTGTAGAGAAATACTTCAATTTTGCTGTTTTTCTTGTAATTAGCAGATTGGTGTGGGAAGATGTCAGTGGGACATAAGTGATGTTTCCTGATGTGCAGGAGGTAATGTTTCTTAGTGTAATCAGCAGCTTCTTAAAATGGGTTTTGCAGCCATGATATGACAAGGTATCAAATTAAAGCACTTCAGTAGTTTAATGTAGTTTATTTCGTGTAGCTTTCACGTATTACAGAAGGATTATCCATTCACGGCATAATCATTTCAGGATTTAAGCCAAAACAGAACTCTGTGCGTATTCAACAAAGTATGTATTCCTTTTACTTACCATTGAAGTGTAGGCAAAGATTTTCCTGCATGAAACTCAGCTTGATAACCTAATAATGAAATAATTTTATCTTTGTGAGTACACATATAGTAGTTGATAAACTGGACAAACTGTGAATACATAAAGCCGTTTTCTCAACTGGCAAAAAGAAAAAAAGTATGATTTGCAGTGAGTTCATGTCTGTGAATTAGTATGTGCCCATTGCCCCAGAAATCTCAGTATCCAGAGAGAAATGCCATCATTTATATCAATTCGTGTATATAACAAAGAGTGTCAAAGATGGAGTAATCATCTGCAAAAAGGCTGCCTAAATATTTCAGGGCCAGGTTGAAGAATAATAGTAGGGAATGTGAGTTCTCAGGGACCCTAAATAGGAGGATTTGTTTCCATCCTAATAAAACTGCAGCTCTGGAAAGGGCAAATGGAGAAACTTAATTATTAATTTATGATTTATTACGAGCCTGCAGAGATGGAAGACTACCAGCAATGGAGGGGGATGTCACAACTCTAAGTCTTCAGCCATTCTGCAAAAAAAGATTCTTTTTTTTTTTACTTATTGGTGAGGCCTTTTTACCTTCACTTGTAGGCAGGCAGTCAAACCTTGTGTGTCTCTCACTGTGACACTCAGACATCCCCCAAGCAATTCCCATTGTATTCAAGGGTAAATGATCTTACCCAACATTTAGAAGTGGACTGGAAACACAGAGCATACTGGAGCACTCAGTTCTTGCTGCAAAGAAAAAAAAAACATGGCAAAGAGGAGAAAGAGATGAGGGAAGGATGTGCACAGTATGGGATACCATCGTTCCAGAACTTCTCACCTTTTCACACACTCAAACTGGAAGGTGTCTGGAGGATTTAAAAAACATCCAGTGAGCTGCTGAGAAGGACAGAGGAGATGCTTTATGACTCTCCTATATGAGGAGCTGAGTAAGAGGTGAAAGCCCCAAATTAGAAAACTGCCACTAACAAGAAGACTGGAACAGCAGCTGTCTTGGGAAAGAGGGGAAATATGAGGGGCAAGGAGCAGTGGTGATGGGGCTGTGAGCTGGAGGTGTCCTGATCCAGAAGCTGATGAGAACCAGGGAGTGTGGGCCTGAAATAAAGCCAAAGTGCTGTACCAAAGGAATTCAGTGGAAACAAAGCAGAAGTAGCAGCTGTCATCAGGCAGCAAAGGAGAGCTTGATTTGTGGCCTAATGAAATGTTCAGGGAACAAGTTCAGTGACTAAAAACCTAAAAATGCTGACTGAATCAGAACAGACCCAGTAGTTCTAAAGGACTTTAAGGGTTATTATGGGGACAGGAGCCCTCAGTATTGGGCAGAGACAGCTTGTGTGGAGTTTTACCTTAAACACGTGAACGATGCATCCACGTAGGGCCAGTCGTGCATGGGGTGACTGATGGACTGAAGACAGCAGGGCTGTCTGGGTGCTAGATAACCTCATCTTGGCTGAGAGATAGATAAGGTAGATAAGGTAGATGAGGTAGATAACCTCATCTTTGCCAGGTGATTTGACTCCTGGCTCCTCCCAACCCAGGCTGTTCTGTGATTCTGAGCTGTGTAGCTTTGGGCCCTGGTGGTGGGAAGAGGCAGAGATGGGATATTCTTCCAGAACAGGCAGAGTGCTGCATGAGGAGCTGCCTGCAAATGGGAGCACCTGCCAGAGGGAGCCAAACCTAAGTGTCCTTGGGGTCTGGCAGCTGGAGGGGACACTACTATGAAGGTTTGCCTTCACAGAGAAATCTGGGAAGCTTTAGGAGAGCTGCCAGACAAGAAGCAGCACAGGACTGAGAAAAAACTACCTCAGGAGCCACAGAGAGAGTCCATAGGCATGACTAGAGACTTTCCATTTCCTTACTGACCCCTAAGAAAGAGACTGGTTGGTGCTACACTGAGAGGGGAGATGCTACTAAAAAGCCATCATTTCCTGTGCTCTATTCAGTAACCAAATCAGATAGCATCTAAAAATCAGATGCCTGCTCTTCCCAACTTATGACTACCTGTATTCATTTTCATATGATCCAAAGGTGTTTTACCTTCCATTTAACACCTCTATACCTTTAATGAACAGTAGTACATTAATGGACCTGTGGTTTTGGGGTAGGTAACAGGCCACAACCCCATAAATGGAGTCATGCTTGTATCAGTTAAGAATTAAAAGAACATAGGTTCTTTGTATGTCCTACATCTTACAGGAATTTCTCCTGAATATTGACAGTTCACCAAAACAATCAGCATTTTTCAGCATTTTAACATTCATTCAGGTATCTGCCCTGCAGAGGAACTGAAACAGTGGAGAAAAACACTGTGCTGCAGCTCACACAGGTTTTCAGTGTGGTCCCACCCTCTTCTTACTGCAGGAATGAAAGGGACCACAGGAATATTCAGAGCATGATCCCCAGTGCTCTTTGTTGCTTTAAGTGAAAATGTTCTTCTACAGTCATAGGAGTGATATATTTATGATCATAACAGCTCACATTTCATGGTGAACATATTTGGGGTGATGGCAATTCTACTAAATACAGATTTCCTCTAAAAAGGTTTAATGTTGACTCTGTTAAAAGAGAAAAAGCATGTTATGGGAGCAGATGGTGTATCTTCTTTTTTATTCTTGTTGCTCGAGTGGAAGGTTCAGAAACTATTACTTTTTTTGAAGACCTGTGCTTTCTGTGGGAGTGCTTGGTAAGCCTGTGCTCTGTGCTTGGGTTTTAATACTTGTCATGGGACTGAAAAAATTGACCTCTTAGGTAAAATACCAACTCCTTCAGAAATCTGCCTCTTTACTCTCTTTCTCTACAAAAAGAGTAAGAAACAGCTACTTAGGGCTGTTTTAGTGAATGTTTAGCTGTTTCTCTCAGTGTTCCCCCCAGGAGGCAATGATGGGGATGTCACCAGGTTTGGTGAGCCCCTGCTGGGCTGAGGCACAGGGAGCTCGGGGGAATCAGCACATCCCCAGGGACGTTGGGGTGCTGGTGCTGAGCTGCAGGGCTGGCATGGAACTGTAAATAACCCCTGGGTTATTTACTCTGCTTACCCAGCGCACTCAGCAGCCACAGGAATAGGAGCCTGCTCCAGGCTTTTTGTGTGTTTTAAAGCAGCCCTTCTTCATGGGCTTTCCATCCCATTCATTGCAGTGAGAATAAAGGGTGTGTTCCAGCATTCTTAAAGCATACAGTGTAATTATTGGAAATGGTTATTAAAGGAGGTTGCATTCCTTATGCAAGCATTATCTTGGGATAAAATATAATTATAGTTGTAGAATTACAAGGAGAAATTACTTCAGTAGTACAAGTGAAAGACATAGTAATGACGAGGTGTATTAGGTGAAATTACAAGAGAAAAATCGTAAGTTGAAACAGGAGATCATTTTCATTTTGAAATAAAATTATTTATAACAAAGTGTGTTTCTCTTGCATTTGTTAACTACCTGCTTCTGGGGGGAATATATTTTTAAATGGTTTTATAGGCACAAGTAATTTTTTCTTTCAAGACTAGCTAGAGAACGTTCTAAGTAGGAAAACTTGATTTCTATCTCAGTTTTCAAATCTTTCTGTTGAAATGAAAATGAATTAATTATTATAAGCTAAGAAGCAAAAGTTGTTTTTTAAGATTAGTGTTAGTAGCATGTAAAATGATAAGAAAATAAATAGATAATATGTGAAAAATTACAAAATGCAACATTCTGTAGTAATTTGGTTTTCTGGAAAAGCATTTGCACCTAACAAGTTGGTTTCTATGGTAGACAGGCAGAACGAGTATTGTACTGTTTCCTATCATTAACTAAGCAGCAAGGTGCATTTAAACACACAAAGAATGTTGTAATTTCTTCTGTCTAGATGCTAAATCCAGTTGAAAATATATATATTTGAAAAATGCTTGCACTGGAAAAATTTTCTTCTGTATATATGCATCCAGTTTTAGGTTCCACTTCTTTTTTGCTTTGAGTAAGTGCTAATCCATGAAGGAAGTTCCAGACACATAATATTGTATTATATGTTTTTATGGAATGTTTCATTCTGTTCTTAATTATACTATTTTGACCCCTCTGTGTGAATATCATGCAGAGGTCCAGAATGGTAATGCTGCTTTATTTTTTCCAACAGTTCCCAGCTTTGTGTGCTAACAGACTGTTAAATTGATGTCCCATAACTATACATACAAAAAGAGGGGAAACTCTTTGTATTTTTAAGTGTTTTGGACTGGGAAAGAAAATGAACAGTAGAAGTTTTCATCCATCCATCCTTTGTGTCTATCCTGGTGTGCATGAAAAAGGGCACATACATTGGAGGAAAAATCCCTTCTCACATTCTTCCTATGCAAAAGCCTTTCATGGTGTGTTATCAGCCAAAATTAGGGTGTCATGCAAATGTGTTCACATGCTGGATTTGGGTCCCTCTGTATTTACCTGTTATGGTGAAGTTTCCTCCCATTTGTGCCCCAGTTCAAGCACAAAGTTGTATCACAGCTTTTCTGCAGTAAAGAAGACAGAAAAGTCCATTACAGACGGAAAATTTCAAAATGGAAAAAAATTGGTAATTAACATTTTCAAGACCCTTGACCAGTTGTCTTGAAATTTTACGGGACATTTGTCCTTACTCATTAAAGCTTTGCAAGGGCTTTTCAGATAGAAAACCAGTCTGAAGGTAATGAAGGGAGGAAAAATCAGAAATTAAAATGTCAGATGCACTTAGCAGTGTCTCCACAAGAAGTCCATTCTCTGATTAAAGCCAGTCAAAGCTTTGTGTGTCCAACATGCTTTTAGGCCAGATTTATGACACTTTGAGAAGTGGACCTGCTTAAAAGCCAAACGTGAGACAGCTTTGTTAGCTGTATTTCAATTAGTATTTCTTTCTTGAAAGCCCTAAGATAGTGCTAAATGCTTAAATATTCTCAACCCACTCTGTATCTGTAGAACTGAGGCACTGAAGAGGGAAACAAGGAACCTTTAGTGGTCTTTAAAACATTATCAAAATTCCCAGGCTCTTAATTGAGTGTGAAATAATTTAAGAGGCTTGAAGCCTGCTGCTGCTATTTTAGATAGCAAAAGTGAGTGGCCCTGGCTGTTTCAAGAGAGCTCTGGAGTGCTGAGCAGTCTACAGCCCCTTCATTGACCTGTTTGGAGAGAAATGGGAAGTTCTCATTTTGCTCTGGTTGCTCAGTATTTACAAGCTGGGTTTGGGGTTTCCCAGTGATCTTCAGTGGCTGATCAAAGGCCCAGGGTGTGGATCAGGATGTGAAACTGGCTACAGGGGAATGAATTCTTCTGTCATAAATAACATGGAAATCTTGTTCTGTGGTGGCTCCTCAGGCCCATTGGAGTGGATATTGGGACTCTGGCAGTTCTTGGACATAAATGTCAGAACAGTGTCAAAAATCCTAACAAGGGTTAAATTTGAGGCAAATCAATAAACATTTATTTCTCATGTTTGATTTGTGAAAGATGAATAGATTACATCCCCCTTTTTTTTAACATCTGTAGCATTGTATTCTGATTTCCTTTTGCTAAAGTTTTCTGGTATATGTATGACAGATAAATTCTTACATTTCTAGCTGCAAGAAGAAAACAGAGGCTTTCTAGTGGGTTTTTTTCCTGTTTGTTCTGGAAAAAAATTATTTTTGCATGTATGTATCTTTACTGTTTCCCCTCTGCTGTACTTGTAAATAAGTTATGATCTCCAAATATTTCTATTGCTAATAAGATTAAAAATACCTTTTCTGTGAGATATAAATATGATATTGTTTTTCATGTTTTCTGTTTGTAAGCTGAGAAACTTGTGTCTTTATTCTTAAAACAGCTGACAAAACTCCCTATGTGTGGATTAATTTCCTTTGAACGGTTTTTGTCCACTGTTTAATTTTTCGCTTTTTATTTTTAATTCCAGTTATTTTGGGGGTTGGGGTGGTGTTGGATTTTTGGAGAGTTTTTTATGTTTTGTTTTGGGGTTTTTCAGTGTTTATGTTTCGTTTTAAACATCAGAACTCAATGAATGTTGAGTCTTTACGTGGCACCTCATAGCATCTTATTTGATACAATCTGCATATCAAAGACTAAACTTCCACTATATTTGTCTGCAGCCTGGTGTAGCAAGGCCCAGAGACATCCAGAGGTCACAGACACAGAGGCCATATGGTATAAAAATATGAATAACTTGGGAAAATGACAGCAGAGCAAACATGAAATTGACATTAAACCACTAGACTTAAATAATGTTTCCTGTTATTCTAAAATACCACTCAAAGCTTTCTTAAACATCCATTTAATGCATGAATAAGCATTGAAAATAGAAAGCCATTCACCACTGAAAAGCAGTGGTGGAGCTGCCAAAGGCCAGTGGCAGAGGCTGGGTTGCACCAACCCCAGGATGAAATGACCCTGGTTTGCAGGTGGAGGCCGTGTGTTGCAACAGGACACGAAATAAAGATGTCTGACTCCAGTCAGAAGGCAGTAGAAATCAGAAGGTTTTATTTACAATTAATTCAACCCTTTTATAACATGCTGCGCTAAAAGGCACGTTATGGTCCATAGGGCTGACACCTCTCCCATTGGCTGAGTAACAGAAATAGTAAACAACACCTGCTGTTATGGGCAAGGAATACTGTTCACACAGGGTTGTTCTGGGAAAAAGAAAACTGTTGAAAAGTTTCCCTTGAGAAGAGCTCAGCAATTCTCAGGCACAGAAAATATTGGGTCTACAGCCATGTGGAACCAAAGTGAGTGGAGCTTGTCACAGTCACCATTAAACAACTCACAGACCTCTCAACGGGCCCTACTGCACATTTGCCACATTTCCTTCTCATAGCATTTGTTACTACTCCTTCCCCATAAAATACATTTCCTTTTTTTCTCCTTTTCCACAGAGCTGATTTTCAGCATTTTCTTTGTTATGTAGTTTTTGATTTACTCAGGACAACTTCTCCATACTTGGAAAATTTTCTTAGGCTTGCAAGACTTGAGTTGTATTTAGTTCTGCTTTCTTTTTTTTGTGTTTCAAGTACTTCTGTGTTCTGTAAAGGACCTGAGTGTCAGTTTCTCAGTCGCTTCAGGTTTATCGTCATCAGAAAATTAATGGCCACCTATGTAGATGCAACTGTTGGACAAGTATTCCTTGGAATGGTTTAATATTGACAGTGGTGTGAAAGTTTTATAGGTAGGGATTAGACAATTTGTAACAATAAGTAGAGAATAAAATGTTGTGTGCGTACTGCTTTGATCAATTGAAGGCATTGTTGTGTAGCTTTCCAAATTACATGACCTTGCTTTTGTTGATTGATATGTTGAATTGCTTCATTTGCAAGGTGTAACAAAATATAATATATATTGCCATACTTGTTTATGTATATACTGTGTCCTTAAATACCCAAAAATTTCATCACAACCAGATGGTAAAACTTCTCTCTTGTTTATTTAAAAAGCGAAACATGGTTGGATCGGTATGTGTACTGTGTTTATAAATCTGTAAAAAAACAATGAAATTGTTTTGAAATTCCATCAATTTTATTAATTATTTACATTAGCTGCCTGCTCATTATATTGATGTCGAATATGAACCAGCAACATTTGGTATGGGTTGCTTTTGGTCAGCCAAAGCTTTGT
>JBBMKD010000217.1:551960-580807 GCA_037834095.1 Argya squamiceps
TTTTTTTCTTTTTCTTATTAAATTGTATTTCTGACTTGGAGCCTCTCACTTGTTTTGCTTTCAAACCATTACACATACCAAGCCAAGTGGTAAAGAAACTGCTGTACAGACTGTATGGTGTTTGGAGACTGCTAATTACATTTCCACTGGCTGCAGCAACCTCAGGGGTTGCTATTTTGATGTTCTGCTTAGGTTATCATCAGCATTTCACGTCTTTGAATGCAAATTGTTTGATTATACAGCCTAAGTTTGGCAAAGGCCTTTATGACATTAATGAAAATGAAGTTTTCTCATGAAAATGTGTGTCAGGATTATTGTGCTCATGAGAACTTGAGGGACCTTTGTTACCTGGAAAGGAATTTTCCTTTCCTGTTCTGAAGCTCCCTTTTGCAGCATCTCTTTGAAGGACCTTGAGAGGCATTGTCACCTACTTCAGTGTGGTTCTGGGGCAGTTTTGGCCTGTAACTCCACATTGACTTTAGGACACCATTTCTTTGTGCAAAGGCTGCTGTAATGACTGCCAAATGACCCTGCAATGATGCAGTGGTTTTCATTGCATGATCATGGAGCTAGCTGGTGGTCACAACAGAAGCGGAATGCATTTCATGGAAAGAAATGTGATCTATTCAAAGAACTTTTTCCCCAGTATCTGCCCTCCCCCCCTGTATTTTCGTTACAGGTGAGTGAAAGGCAGCTTCTACTTCAATACAAATTAAATTAGTTATTATCGTATTGATTTCAATTGGGCTAGTAGCAAGAAGCAATTATAATAAGTGGGAACTTAAAAGGTTTAGTACTGGCCATTTTCATTCACAAATGGCCTGTTTAAGAATGTCTTACATGGGAAAAGCTCCTGTTAGACTTCAGAGGAAAGTGTGCCTGAGCAGCAGCAGTTCAGCATGTAGAGACAATGAAGCTTGGCAAACATACCTGTGTTCTAGAGGTCTGTTACATGGCACACCAGAGCAATGTCTATTAAAACTTCATCACTAAACTGATGGAAGAAATTACAGGAAGAAGTGATTTGAGGAAGTATAAGTAATAGTAATAGGAAGAAATTAATTAAAATAAAATATAGTAGACTCTCGAGCCTGGAGAGTAACTCACAGCCAATTACTGAGACACAGCAATTGGGTTTTCAGCCTGGTGGTTAGTACACTTACCTCATGGTCACAGTGAGCATTTACATTTCTTTATGCCAAGTCTGGAACTGCAGAGGAAAGAACATGGGCTAAAGGTTCTTGTCGAGTGAATATCAGAACTTTGGTACGTCCTATTTCAACCTGTATTCACCTCACTCTTCCTTGGAGACCTGAATCTCACACCCTCTGCTGCCAGCTTGCTTAGTTGTTCAATCCAGCTGCTATTTCTGCTGCCAGGAGCCTGCATCAAACCAAAAGAGTTGGTTTCAAGAATACTAATGATTGTCTGGTTTCTGGCTGCAGAGGAGAAGGTGTGAATTGCCAGCCTGGCCACAAGGAAGGCACTGTGCATTTTCACAACAGGGAAGGATGGAGGGGAGAGTTCTACAATAGCATCTCAGCAGATGTAAATACAAAGGTAGTGTTGGCAAAAGTAAAAGATGTTTATTCCAGCTGAGGATCTGACCCTGGCTCTGGAGCTGTTTCCTGATGTCAGTGTCTGTTTCATTTTAAGGGCTTCATGTCTGGTTGAGATGTCTAGGAGAGATTCAGAACTTTAAAGCAATAGTAAAGGATGAGTAAGAAATGTCTAATAATAATAATAATTCATAGAAATTACTAGGGGTTTCTAAGTTGTGTTTGTACAAGTTATACTTGTGCAAGTGCTTCAATCTGTTGTAGGTTCTGTTTCTGCCTCCTCCCATTGTTAACCAGAAACCCACATGAGCATGCAGTCAGAACTAGATAAAAAACCTGCCTTTCCCATCTCTGGTCTCTGTGCTGTTCCTGGGTTTGGTACTGAAGAACAAGCAAGCTGCTTGGCACAGCAGCAAAACACACTCCCTGCATTTGGGGATTTTGCAGAACTGCTTTGTTTTAAAGGTTTTTTTTCAGTGTGTTGAAAAATGCAATCACAAAAAGTCTGCATAAGTTATAAATTGTAATGCAGTCTGTTTAGGTGTGTCTTGTGATTCATCTCATGTAATCAGAGGTGATGATTCATTGAGCACTTTTAAAATATTCATTCTCACATCCTTTAGGAAGTATCCCAGGAATTCACAAAGCTGTCATTGTTCAGTTCTACTGTACTGTTTGCACACTGACAGTTTTTGGTACTTCAGCACATTATTAATATGTGACTTGGTTGTTTACTTAGTATTACAAAATTATTTTTCCTTACATAGAGGATACCTGGAAATGATACCCACTTCCTTCTCCCTGTAATCCACATGAACATCTAACCTCTGTGAACAGCAGAGGTTGTTTCTCTAATGAGAGAAAGAGAGCAGTATTTGGCACATGCTAAAGCATTCCAAAGTGATCATCAGCAGTTTGCTATATCATAATTATTAAATAATATCTAACAGTTTATGTGATATAAAATTTGAAGACAGATCACCGTGGCTACATAATATAAGCAACTAGCAAGAAATTACAACTGAAATAAGATTTACTTATGGTTTGGATTGATTTTTCTTACAGGTATAAAATTGTATTATTCTGTTTATGTGGTTGAATTTGTCCTAAAGAGCACTATAAATGTGTGCTCAGAGTTGAAAATACATGAGATCATTTAGTCTGTCTTCCAAAGTAACTTTCATTTGTGCTTGCTTTACCTTTTGTCTTGAAGGAATTTTTTCCATGGTTTTGTCCTGTGGTTAGCATGGAAATCCCATGATGTGTGGGGTACATAGCATTTTTTCATGGAATAAGAAAGCCCCTGAAAAAGTCTGGAGTACTGTGGTGCCCACATTTGAG
The DNA here is from genome assembly GCA_037834095.1 of Argya squamiceps. Taxonomy (NCBI): domain Eukaryota; kingdom Metazoa; phylum Chordata; class Aves; order Passeriformes; family Leiothrichidae; genus Argya; species Argya squamiceps. The sequence goes on from JBBMKD010000217.1 coordinate 554,861, forward strand.
GCTCCTAGTCCTTGGAGTGTAAAGCCAGAATCTGCAGTGCACATCTCGATCCCCTGGGCAAGGGTACAACCCCAAAGGACTCAGGACCTGCACAAAAGCTGCACAGGGCAAGCAGGCTCTGGGGCATCACAAAATATCAGGAGCTGAGGATCAGGGAGTGCCTGGGACTCAGGGATGGGTTTAACCCTCCTTGTGAAGTGCAGTAGCTCAGGCCACAAAGAGAAATGTGGCTGAGAATCTTCTAGCACAGAGATGTGTAAACAAAATTCCCTTCCTCATGCTTTTCAAAGAATAGAACAATGCAGATGATGTGGAATTAGTTAGCATGGAACTTCCTTTTATATAGCTTTGTAAGTCATAGCAGGGCTGAAAAATGACAGTTGCATTTCCTTTCTCTGTGGGAAATTATGTCAAGATACCTGCTGGGGGAAGCCTGAACCATTAAGCTGTAAACTGGTTTGGAATAGGAAAAAGTACCTACATACTTTGAGTAAGCCAAAGAAAATATCTATTTTATTTAAGTTGTGTTTGGCTGGGGTAAAAGCCTGAGATGGTGAAGGATTCCTTTTAGCTTATTAGAAAATAAAAACAATGAGGGGGTCACAAGACCCCTGTGCCTTGCTACAGGATCTGCTAACGCATAAACCCTCAGACCTCTTATCAGCCATCCATAAAATCAGTGGGAACTGCTCAGCCCTCAGGGTGTTGAGGCTCCTGAACCTGGGTGAGAGCAGAACTAGCTGGGGAGCTTTTAAAGTGCAGCCTTTAAAGGGAGTGGCCACATTTGAATTTGGGCATCCTGAAGGCATGAGGCTGCTTCTTTGGATTTGAGAGAAGGGGGAAGACACAGTTAATTTCTGCTTTTGATCAGAGAAGCCCTTAAGTCCTTTCTAAATCCTTGTGTGGATCTGGCCCATTCTCCTTTGGTTTTATTATGTGCTTGATGGCCTTGAAATACAGGAAGGAAATGGTGATAATATAATGAAGAGTCCATATGTGGCATTACTGTCTTCCTTATGACCCCAGTTGTTGCTGTTAATTACAGCTCCGTGTTGAGCACAGCAGGAGTGAGATGGATGAGCCCCTGCCAGAGGAGTTCAGGCACAGGGACAATGCAATCAGTGCCCACTGAGCTACCATGGAGAGTGAAACGTGTGTATGGGGCATCCATACACCATCACCACAGATCCTTCCTAAAGCCCATCATGGAAACGTGCAGGAATGGGGCATTAGTATCCCAAACTGCAAATGGGGTGAAAGTGCTGCCAGCAGGTCACAGGAGGAGCTGTGTCCTGTTGCAAGTCAGCATGTAGGAGTGCGTGCCCCTTGGCCAGCCTGCTGTTCTGCTGGCCCACCCGGCTGCTTTTTGGGGTGCGCCTCCACAGCTGTGATTTGTGGGTTTTTGCTGTTACAGCACCTCGACTCTCGCTTTCACGGCCGTGGTACGATGAAAGAGGGGAATCTCGGAGGCTTGAGATTTCAGAGGTTTATTGGGTGGGGGGGGTGACAGGGGATCCCCCTGACCTCAGTCTCAGAAGCCTCAGGAGAGACCCTGGACTGGGGCTGCAGAGGGTTTTTAACTGTTACAAATCCAAGGGGTGGATACAAGTTATTAACCAATTAAACAAAGTAGAGTAACAAATTCTTACAAGCTTACCTAACCACTAACAAATAAAAGTAATTTTGGGAGGGGTTACTGGGGAATAGACAAGCTGGACAAAGGGATATATAGAATACATTGGGCATGATGGACAGGGGGGCATCCTAAGGAAGGGGGCCAATAGGAATCCCGTCTCTAGGTAGAGGCTACAGACGCACAGAAACCCTTATCAACTTCTGATAAGAGAAAATTCCAAGGCAAGGGGCCCATATGGGGTACCTAACACTATCCTAACTTTTAACAAAGGGGCTATTCTAAACTTATAATAAAACTTATAAAAACCAAAACATGCAGATTCTAAATTCAGCAATCCCACATCAGCAGATACTGGGCCATAAACTTTCAGTGAGGCCAGAATCTCATCTCTCCAGATTTGTAGATCTAGGTTGGCAGGGTAGTTTAGCTCTTATATTCTTTAACTGTCTTACTCATTCAGTTACTTCGGGATTTGCTTTTTTTCCCAGCCGGAAAAAATAAAATTTTAGTCATCCTTTGCAATCTTTTCCTTTGGCTGTTCTACAGATATTTGTACTCAAAAATTATCAGCAACTAAGAATTCCACATTCCTTTGTGATTATATCATCTCTGTTTGGTCATACATTATCACAGTTTACCATTTCAGTGTAATTAGATGCTCTACACAGTGAGATAGATGGTGGAATTTTTCTGCTTAGTTCTTCCAGTGTGCAGAAGGAGACCTTGTTGGGAGCTCTGTAGCTCAACTGATCATGTGTTCAGCAGATTATCTAGAGCAACATGTAATAGCCAATAGCTCTGTCAGGAGCCTGAGGGTGTGGCAAATACAGAAAGGGTGAGAAGCACCTAAAGTGATCATAAGCTGTTTAAATCCTAAATCCTTTGGGACTTTTTTAGGTTGAAATTTCGGACAGAGAAGAGTTATGTTAGAAGAAGCCTACAGCTACCACAGGTAACCTTGGATTAGCTGTTCTGTGTTATACCAACACTTAAAGAGCATAAATAGGTACAGGTATTTGTGAATTCTTTACAGTTGTATTCTGGGTGTTGCTAGCTCCACATATTTTGAACCTGGAAGGTCAGTTAGTGTATTTAACCCAAGCAGTGGTCTTTAAATAATGATATAATGGCCTATTAATGTTAGATTACCTTCTAGTTACGTTTTGGCACTAAGTGTGTATAGGCAGGGCTCTGTTAGGTACAGTGAGAACCACAAGCCAGCAGCTGAAAGCTGTGTCATTCCCTTTATGTATTAAAAACCTGAGCAGGGACTATGGTTTCTCTGCTGCCCTTGGCACTCAGGCTTTGCAGCTCCCAATGGAATGGAAAACCTGGCTCCTTGCAGTGTTCTACAGCATCATGTGTGGCTGCCCCATGACTGCCCCAGTCCTACCCTTGTGCCCTCTGTTGCAATATTTAAAATGGTTTGGACTCAGATTCTGCTGAATGTATGTGTTGCTATCTGCAAAATGTTGGTTGTGGTTGGCTTAATTTTCTGAAAGAGAAGAAGGTCTAAGTAAGTCCTGTAATGAATACAAAACAGTTTAGGAGCATTATGTTTCCAGCTGAAAATTTTCACGTGTCAGAAGTTCATAGGTAGTGCCTTTTTTGTTTTCTTTTGAAGGCTGTTCATTGTAGGATGACATTTCCTTTGTCTCAAAACAGAAATCTGTTGTTTACTGTATACTGTAATTCTTGCTTTCCAGAGGGTCAGTCTGTCAATGATATGCTGCAGTTTTGCAGCTCTGGACAGCTTTAATATTCCTGCCATCCACTGCCATTTCTAACCAAGCTGAGTAGGAATGCACATGAGGCTTTACAGGATCTGTGTACCTCCTGCTGATCCTTACCCTCAGGCAGGCTGATTGTGAGCACCCTGCCCTCAGGACCACTTTGCCATGTGCCCTGCAAGGCGTACAGGAGAGAAGAAGGAAGGCCCTCCTTTGGGCCTGCTGGATAAATAAGAAATAAGAGGCAGACATGGCTCCAGATGTCTCATACATCAGCTCTCTGCTCCAGGACAGTGACACATGGATTAAAATGGCAGTGTTGGGTGGTGCTGTGTAAGCTGGCCCACATCACACCTTCTGCAGGGAGCCCTGAGCTGCTGTCCAAGCAGTTCTGGTAGCACAGGGACGGTCTGCAAGTGCCAGGTCCTGTCAGCATCCCTACATCTGCACTGCTGGAAATCGCAAAGAAACCAAAGACTGTAACTGTTAAATGCTGTTTCCAAGGGCTCTTGAAATCATGAGTGTCTTAAAAAGTCTTGAGATGTGAGAGTCCTTGATCGTCTTAGGAGTGCTGCTAACTCTTCCCCACTTGTTGAAAATGTAAAAACTCCCAGCTGCTGCAGGAAAAAGTTGTAAGAAACACATGCTGGCCAGGAGCTGGTGTGTAATCTGGATTAGAGCTGTTCAAATGTTCTTGTAAACATCAGTAACCTATTCTCAGCAATCAGTCTTGGCTGAGTGAGTACTACAGAGTTCTGACACTTACAGCTTTGTTAGGCATGGTCTTTACACTGTTAGATGTTCCTCTTTCTTGGAAAACTAATCTGTTACTTCTTTCTAATTTTCAAGGCTGCAGATGCCTTATCCCCAGGAGCAAAATTGACAACAAACCTATGTAGACATCGTAAAGTTATGACACTTTTATTAAAGACCAAGGTAAAAAAAAAAAAAAATGCAGCTCACTTCACTTTTTTCCCATACCTGGCTTGGAGTGCAGCTTGTACTGAGTGTCCTTTTGGAAAGGGTAGACATGCAGCACTCATCCTCCTCTCATAAAGAAGTGGTATCAGTTCTAGGACTTCGTGTGAGGGAGGTGGTATTTGACTGATGGAAAAGGTGTGTGAGGAACTACGAGGCTCAAAGATGGGCTTTGTGTTTGTAGTCTGCTCAGCATTTTGTCACTTGCTGTATGGATGTATTAAGGGTTTATTAGGTGTCTCAGTGTGATGACATACAGACCATCTTCCTAATACATGTTTGGATTTGGTGCATTATCTCTGTGGTGGAAAAGAAGAATGCATAATCACCTCATCATTTCTAAATAAATGATAAATCACAAGATAAATGGCTTCAACAGTTTAAAGAAAAATACATAATTTATAAAGGAAGTTCTTCTGCAGGAGATTATGGAGAGGCATAATACAAAATAAAAACTCTTCTTGTTTCTGAGTGTGATGTTTTTAAACAGCCCCTTCTCTGATGACTAGATTTTCATATTGATTCGGGACCCTGTAGTACCTGTGATGGTGCCTCACCTGCACTTACTTTTATTTCCCCTCCGTATCAGCAAGAGTGAGGGGAGGCGTTTTTGAGGAAAGTGCTTGGGACCAAAGGATCTTAAAGAGCTCACAGATGTTACCTTTGCCATCATAGACATTTTCTTTAATGCCCAAAATTAGCTGAATGTGAGCTGGCTATTCAGCCTCTGGAGAACCCCAGTGCCTCCAGGAGTAATCAGCTTGGGCACAGCAGTGTGACCCTATCGTGAGTTTCTGAGCACAGCTATGGAAATATCACCAGCTTTACCCCCTTGCTTTGGTTCTATGTGCATGATTGTGAGAAAGAGAAAAACCAGAGTAAATGAAAGCAATCTGAATAACCACACCAGCAAATTTTCCCTTTATTTAACACACTATTCTTCCACTGTATTTATCAATTCTGTTTTACTCTTCACCTCTCACAAAACCTAAAGTGAGAGATCAGAGATAAAAAAACAAAGGGAGGGAAGGATCAAGTAAGTTTTATCTCACTGAAAGGAATGGCAGAGGTGCCATTGACTTCAATGGCTGCATTTCCTTTTGTGCTTTCCTTTGATTCAGAAGTGTGCTTTTGAAGCAGATCATCAGCACTTACTGTGCTTTGGCTCACATCCTGAAGTGTTTGTAGAGACAAGCTTGAGTTCCTGTTGAATTAGACTGAGCTTGAGGATGTACTCCAGAAGTACAACTCACACACTCAAAGGAACAGTCAGACCATGGGAGGAGGGAAGGGCTAATCTAAGTAAAGGTGCTCTCAAATGGATCTAATGTGGACATTAAATCCTGGGTGCTGCTGTTTAATTTTGTAAGTCTGCTACTGCTGAGAGGATTTGCAAATACAGGCATGAGCAGTGAATCCAGGATTGCTCTGTGTGGCCTTTGTTTTAAAAAGCACTGTGCTTCTTATTATCCAATTAGCTAATATTGATTTATAACAGGGAGGCAATAACTTCCTTAATATATGTTGACTGATGCAATGGCTTACAGAAATCAGGAGTGTTTAAATTGAGATCCAATATGAAATCAAAATTATGAGAAGAACAGAGATATTTGAAATAAATTTGAAACTGTGATTCATCCCGAGTTTAAAAATTAGTTTTCTTGTGTGGAATTGTTGTTACAAAGGTGCTGTCAAAATGTTTGACTGGTCTGAAGCATATATGTCGTGAAGAAGATGACATTTTTAGGATGTGGATCTGCAGAACCAACTTATCACCATGAATTGAATGCTGTGTTTATTGCTGGGATGTATTTGCATCCCCTCTAGTACCCTAATAGTAGCTTGTGAAGCTCCAATGTTAGTTTTTGATGGGTTTTTAAGAGGAAAATTTGAAAGGAAAAATTGGAAAACTCTTTTGTGGGAGGGAACAAGAACATATATTCGGTATGTGAGTTTGTGCATGTTTTACATTTGTGTGGTCTTACAGCAAATCTTTTTAATTGTGACAACTTTAAAATATATTTTAGTGATCTGAATTAATTGGAGCTAATGTAAAAATTGAGGGCATAAAAAGACATGTCACATAGCATGTGTTTGCTCATTAGATATGACAGTAACTCTGCAGGGGAAATTAATATTGATATGTATATTGAAACAGAAATACACTGGGGAGGAAGAGAGGCTGAGCACTGCTCCTTGCCATCATTAATAGTGGCAAAATAATTAATATTGACTACATCTTCTCATATGCTAAGCCTTTTCTGTCAGTTCCTACCATTTCATTTCCCTGAGACAAATGGTGATTCCAGTAACACTGCTGCAGTTCAGACCAGAACTACTCCATAATTGGGTCAATTTTCCTAGCTACAATTATGTTAAAATATTTTTGTGAAAACTTGGAGACTGTGTTACAGCCTACACAGGTTTTGTGGTGTATGTAAAAGCAGAAGCTGTCAGTGTACATATTAAGCTTTACACACATTTCTCCATTTAGTTATCTTGCTATTTTTGTAGAGTAATAATATCTGTGTCACTATTGCTACTTTGTTCCCTCTGGTAACAAACCAGCAGATCTTATATTTGGGGTAGGGCAGTGGGCTTTTGGGCCAAACATACACATTTTTGTTGCCTAACTTTTAACTGTGAGATTTAGAGCTGTATCAAGACATATATCTAAGTTGTATTTCAAAAGCATTTCCAAATGTTTTGACCAGCAGACGTTGGTCTTACGCCACTGCATTTGGGTAAAGCTCTAGTATATTTTATTTCATGGAAAAAATGTTCAATAGTTAAATAGTTAAGAACATGAAACACTTTGTAAATCAGTAATGTGCTGCTAATCTTGCCTGGTTGTTGCCTATAAGAAGTGCGTCATCTCTATTGGGATTCTCCAGTAGGACAGTAAATGGGACACAATGTGCTGACAGGGTTTCCTGGTTCTCCTCAGTTTCCTTGCTTTGTCTTTCTGAAATATGCATCAGATATAAGGAACTCCCACTACAAAAGTTCCCATAGTAACATCTCTGAGGAACTGGGAACAAACTGCATGCAGACTGCTGGTTTAGATGCAGCTGTGGTGACAAGTGCTTTGGTGGCTCAGTCTCTGGCAGCTGGGGATTTCTGTCCCCCTGGATTTCTGCCAGCTCTCCCAGAACAGCCCTTCCATGTCTGGTATCTCTGGCAGAAGGGCCTGTTGCCTTGGCTAAACTGCAGTCACTGCTAGGAATTAAAACTTGAGCACTGCATGACGTCTGCAGGATCCGAAGTGCCTTGAAGCAAGAATAACTTTCTTGGTATGTGTGTGTTCATTTTTATAACATCCCTGAGCACCACAGGAGACCTGGCCCCAGTGCTCTGCAAAATACTATTCTAGTAGTGAATTCTGATCTTTCTCCTGTGTCAGATGATGGCCTGTGACCCAAAGGAGCAGGGCAGGTAATCAGACTCAATAACAAAACCATGTGTTGTGGCTGCACTTCAACAGGTTTCTTATTTGTCATAACTTATGCCAGGGAAATGATAATGGAGTATTTCTTTTGGGAACAAAGGTGTATAGAATGTTGAGCTGGCTCAAAATCCATTTCACAGAAATAGCAGGAGTGCCAAAAAGGAAGCTCTAATAGAGAAAAATGTGTGCCTATGAACATGCAAGTGAGTGTGGTCAGGTTACCTTCAAAAATCTGCTACATGTGGAGTGTCTGAGCTTTGGGAGAGCTGCAAGGATTTCTATTCCTCATTCTGTTGATTGCAGTGTAAAGACCTACACAGCACTGACAAAAGTTATTTCAAAGCAGGTAATGTGCACTCTGCTTAGGTACTAGTGACCACTCCTTTTTTAGTGTTTAAACCTCTCCAAATAAGCCTGGAATTAACAGAATAGTAGAAAATAATTTTTGAGACAACTTGAATTTGGAAGCAAGTCCTGGTATTCAGGTACTGAAGTCAAGAAAACATTTTCATTAATGGTGAAAACATGATGCAATTTCCAGCTTTGTTAATGAATGAATGAATGAAAAAAACCTCCCATGCAGAGGATGAGGAATAAATCATTTTGGATAATGGTCCTCAAATGAACACAGGAGTCTGGAACATTTTATGGAGGTGGTAAAAATTAAGGAGGCATTATATGTGATGCCTATCAATCCATCAGAATCAGTTGTGATATAATTGTGTGCATTTGACAACTGCCTTTCTGACTGGGTGGAGTGGATCAAAAAATCACAGTGATTAGGAGCTCCACAGCAGAATATATGTCTGTGCTCTATGATGCCAGTTATCCAATTTATGCTGGAAATTTAATTGTAAAAAGGTGTTTTCTTCCAGAAAACAATGTATGTGCAAATCTCATCAACAAGAGAGAGAAAATTGGTTTGCTTGCTGTGCTCAAATCTTCAGATGTTAGAAGCTGTAAATGCAAATTGAGCTTTGTTTTTCATTCCAATGCATACTTATTAATTAATAGAATTCTCTATATAGGCATGCTGTACATTTTATTACTGAAGTGTGGGAGCAAAACTGCGTTTTGCAGTTCAAGTATCATAGACACTTAATTTTAGAATAAGCACATAAACCCAGACATAGATATGGTCATAGTGGGTTTGTTGTAGAGCACCTAAACCACTTTCCTGAGGCCTGAAAAACAGCTCATGATTTGAGAAGTTGACCTGTGGTAACCAGGGCTATTCATGTCAAAGGAAATGAGAGAAAATGGAGAGAGAAACCTGCCCAGGTGCTGCAGAACAGTCACCTGAGGTGTGCTCATACGGGGGTACAGCACAAAGGCAGACAAACTTAACTGTGACACAGCTGATGAGCAGGAGGTGCAAAACAGCCAAAGCCTAACATTGAGCAACAAAAGAATCAGCTGTCCAGGTGTGCAGTGTGTTCTTCAGAACAGCACAGCAGTCAGATAGCAGCCAGGGGTAGGGGGACATCACAGCAATCATGGACACAGTAAGGAATATTGATAGGAACTGTTATAACGGGGTTATGAAATTTCCCATTTCAGAGGAACTTTATGGTAAATCTTGTGAACCTCCTCCAATCATTATGTGCAAAAAATCTCTTAGACAAATATCAAAGTCTAGGTAAGTCTACTTCCACTTCTGAGAGTGGAGGACCTTACACATAGACACTAGTCTGTTCCCTTGCACCCTGGTGCTTTAGCTCTGCATCCTTGAGGAATGTGGATTTCAAATGGACAAAAACATGGTTAGATCTGCCTGTCAGAGTTTGGTTTATTTCCCATAATTTTATTAGTTTTATTTTAAAATAAAAAAGAAAGAGGGTATTATGCCAGAATAAATGTGTGAGCATTATGACCAGCTATTCTGCTCTAATTTGAAAAATCCTTTTAAGAAAAGAAAGGTAAGTAGTGAACTGAGTTTACAGGGTGTATCCTTCTAGGAAGCAATACTGTCGCAGTTCCAAGACTGCTTGGCACAGGTGACCCTTCAACTGGGAATTATTTATTACATGCATAAGGAGTCTTGACTGTGTGCAAAGTGATGCTGCCTGCACAGTGGTGCAGTGCTGAAGGAAGCACTACTGTGGGTGTGCTATATTCCCCCCAAATCTTTTGTTTCCTGGTTACTGCCTGGAGCCCCTTGAAGCAGAATGTAGGTCAGAGCAACCAAAGGTTGTTTCAAGTTCTCAGGTGCCCCAAAGAGGCTTTCAGGCTGCGCTGTAATATATGGATCCATGATTGCTTTCAGCTCTGTTTCAGTCAAGCACAGCTCTCAAAAAATAAAGCACCTACAACATAATAACTTGTAATGACATTCTGCCGGGGGATTTACCACAGCTCACAGTTACTCAGCTTGAGAAATGAATACTGGCTGTCTATGTTTACATGACATGCTTTGTAAAAGAAAATCTTTGAAGAGGAATTATCAAAGTATAAGTAGGCTGCTACTGTGCTGAAAACAGTTCTGGATTCTGCTCTGTACCAGTGGAGGGCCATCACGAAATGTAAACTGGAGTGTTTTTTCTCTGAGGGTGTGTGGCAAACATAAGCTGTGCTTTCAAAAATGTGCCAAAAGCACCCTGTAAAGATAGGGCTTTGAAAGTTCTTGACCTCAGCTGTGCTGATGGTCTTTGGCTAAATGCAAATGATGTTCAAGGCAATGGGAACAGGAGCAGCCCAACAGTGGACTCTTCTGAAGGGTTCTTCACCTCCACATCGGCAGCTTCCAGCGCTGTGCTGTGGGAGAGGCCTTCAGAGGAGTGTTTGTCAGCTGGGAATTCTGAGCCAGCCACAGTTGTTGGAGTCCAGGGCATCCCTCTGGGCACCCTGGAAGGTCACAGACATCAGCAGAGAGGTCTGGGACCCGAGCAAGAGGGTTTGAAACCTGGACAGGGGAATCTGTCCGGGGGGGTTGCCTGGTATAGAGCCCAGGAAGACAGTCTTTGACTTTAGTCCATGGAAGAAGCTTCTAACATCGAGAGAGGAATTACAAGTCACAAATGTGTGACAAATAGTAGTGTAGTTAATCACTGGGTGGAAAATTTTGTAGTTTTGGGGTTCTTAGAATGGAGGTGAATGGAGGACAAGATGGAGATTTTACGGTGGTTCTTCTTGTTCTCCCTTGGCATCCATTTTCTGCAGTGATGGTGGCACAAAGTAGTTTAAGAAGATTGGATCAGAGTAGAAATGACCCCTTTAGTATAGGTAATGGGCATTGGCACAGAATTGTAAATAATAAGTATGTAATTATCTGTATAAGAGGCAGCGACCTCCCATCATGGGGGGAGTCACCTGTGTCTGAGCTGCTGTGAACACCTCGTCTGGGCACAGAGAAATTTGTGAGATAAGAAATAATAAACATGCAAGAAACCCAAGAAACATGACCTTGAAGACTCCATTTCATTCTCGCACCAAACTCAAAGCCTTCAGAGGGCAAAAAAGACTCACTTGAACCAGCACCAGAACCACCACCTGAATCTCGGGCAGAGAAAACCTAAACCCGAGACACAGTTCTCTCCAGGACTGTAATCACACAAACCTGGAGATCACACAGCTCTGCCAGACATGCTTTCCCCTCTGCCATGCTGCACAAAATCAGAACTGCAGAAGGAGCTTAGATAGCTAATTGAGTGTTACTTCTTCATGCTTTCATCTTTGGAGTAAGATTCACTGCTCTTCTTTTCCCTTTGGCCCAGATGTCATTTTAAAACTGTTTTTAAAGTTTTCCTGTGAGTTCTATGGAAACTTCCTCCTGTAAGGATTAGTTTCTTGTCTTTATCTGTCAGTTTAAATAGATTAGACCTTTAAATTTGCAACTGTCACTGATTTTTGGTATGTAAAGACCCTGTGTGTTGTGAAGGAGAAAACTGCAGCTTTTCGTTTACAGAATCACAGAATCCCACAATATGCTGAGTTGGAAGGGACCCACAAGGATCACCAAGTCCAGCTCCTATTACTTAGTATTTATTTAATTTCCTGGTAATCACTACAGATAATTCTGATGGATCATAGCATATTTATTTTTTACCCTGTTTCCTATGTTTGAGTTAGGTTTTTTTTTGCCTTTTGCACTGTTATTTTGGAGTTCTCAACTGGATTCTCTCAACTGGTTTCTTGAATAGAGAGCATAGTCTCTTAATGAAAATAGAATTGAATTGTGTTCTAAAATGTTACCATCACTTCCTAGGCAGTAGGTAAGATAACAATGTGAAATTAATTTTTCTGCCAGTGCCTTATTGCAAAACTGGCACAAATGTGAACAAATGTGAAATGAAGATCTGCTATGATCACAGGATGTGTGAACTCTGCAAAGGGCAGACTCTGGGAGCTAGTTGAAAAATTTAAACACCCTCTGTGAGTGAGTCACTTAGAGTGTGTTTAAAATAATTCAAGGAAAAGGCGTAAAAGTCTAAAATAAAGCCAACCCACCACAACAATAAACAAACAAACCTCCACAAAAACAAAAGCAAAAACAAGCAGTCAAGCAAAATCCAGAAACTCTGGGAGGGTTTTTTATATTGTCTACTGTCAGATCTTTCTACAGGAAAGATCTGGAAGCTTTCACATAGATTGTGTCACGATAATCTCATTAAAGGTACTCTGAACTGTGCTTTTCAAAGGGAGCCTCAGATTTGTGTCATTTTATCTTCTTATGGAGTGCCATGGTGGAGTTAGACATTGAGCTCCTGGGAAAGCATCACTCAAATTGTAACTACTCAAGATTTGTGAACTCCAGAAAACACCCAAAGCATACCCAGCAAGGGTTGCAGGTTCTGTTCCTGCAGTAAATTCAGGAAGAATGCTGTATAATATTACATAATAGTTGGGAAACTAACATTCTTTTGGGGAAAAAAAATCAAAGAGGTTACTTTGGTCATGGAGGTAAAAGGTGTCTAAGGAAAAAAGAAAGCAAAGCAAAACAAGACTAGTTTTCAAACTGTGTGATAGTTTGGGAATGTTAATCTGACTTTGATGAGGTTTTTTGAATTCTTCACTGGAAGAAGGGAAAGTTGTCCTGAGGATGGGGTACTGCCAAGAAAGGTCTTGGGAAACCCACAGTCATGTAGAATGTGAAACTAGAGGTATACTGGGATAAAACAAAAAAGTTGTAAGCCATTAAAAATTATTTATTTGGTAATGACAGGTTGGAGAAAAAGAATTTTATATCAAAAGTGGAAAAGACATTAATGTTCTTCTATTTTATGTTATGATATATCCTGAAAATTTGCAATGCTTGTTTGGTATCACAGACCTCATCTCGGGGTTGGCAAGGCAAAATCCCAGTTTTAAGAATTTTACCTGTAAATAGGGTTTTGAGATATTGCAACATTGAGGACCAGAGATGCCAAGGTCCCCTTTAATACTGATAGGGAAGAAAGGTATGAAGAGCACTTCAGATACCATTACAGATGACTTAGGAGGAAATAGCTGTGTCTGATTACTTAGGATTGGAAAGAAATTATGTTAATTTGAAAATACTATTAATGATAATTAAATTACATTCAAGTTTCTGAAATTAAAGATAACGGAGTTGGAGAAATTAAAGTGACTGTAGAAGGAACTTTAGAAGGGCTAAATAATTACAGCTTTCAAATGCATGAAAAAAGAAGGGGACAGCTTTTTTTTTACTCATTTGCAAAACGATACTTGCAAATTGAGACTGGAGTGGGCACCTCCTTTGTCATTACCTACACCTGATAATTCTTATTAGAATTAGGTTGGTTTTCAATGAGTGTGAAATCTTCATAGCTGCCTCTTTAAATGCAACTGAGAGGTCAGAATATGGCCCAGATAACTGCAGTGGTATTTACTGTTCATGTCTGTTCATTTACCAAGAACAGTCTGCTTCAAATCTGTTTTGTGTGCCCCTGTACATTTGCTGATTTCTGAGGAGCCTTGGCATTTTCAAAAAAGTTGTTATTTCACTTCATGTTCTAATTTATAAAATGTAATCAAGTTACTTTTTTGAAATGAAAGATGATTATGGTACCAGTGCTAACTAAATGAGATAGCTGTTGTTGAAGTAACAAATCTCGTTTGGGATTGGAGTCAGGAATGCTGTCCATTCCTGAGTCCCTCACCTGCAGCTGCAAAGGGATAATGCACAGCAAGTGCCACTGAATATGGGGGGTGTCAAGGGCAGTAGCTATTGTAGGGACTTGTCAGATTTACAGCTTTTAGTTGCCACAGACCCTAAGGCTTATCTCAGAAGAGTGTGGAATGACTGAACTGCTGATGCAGTTGTTTCAGTTTTAGATTATTACAGTAGTGATTAGGATTATTCATATTAAAAATGTGTATTGAAATAACTAGTGAATTTTATTATTTACAAGAGTGATTAAAAACTACTTACATTGTACTCCATAAGGATTGAATTTCAGTACACTGAGGTTTACTGGAAAAAAAAGTTAAGTGCTCGTTTGAAGGTTTGTGTGCTGTGAAGTATAAAATCCCCTGGTAGAACCAGTGCTTTGGAAATCAGATCTGTGTTCCTTGGGCTAGAGCTGGTTCCATCTCTGTTTTGCCCCTCTTTGTTGGTGAGCTCCCAGGTGTCCCACACAGCTCTGGGCACTGAAAGTCCCTCCAGCACTGCTCTGCACTTGGTGCTCACTGGGACATTTGGAGTAGAATCCAAGCCTGGTATGAGCAATGCAGAACCACATTAAAGGCTTGAGAAGGAAAAGCTTTAGCTATGGAATTATTTTTTCTGAGTAGTTTGCATGGTGATTTAACTATATTATTGATTATTATTTATAAGTTATCCCTTTAATCTCTTTTTTCTTAAAAAATCTCTTTCTTTCATCTTGTTGGACATGACTCTGAAATTCATGTGCAAAAATACAACTGTGCCTAATTCTCTGCTGATTTCTTGGAATTAGAGCCATTCTTTTCTTTCATTTTTTGCAAAGAAACAGGTTTCAGGCAATGAACTGCATTGAGGGAATGAGCAATTATGCCACACTTAATGAATTTGCAAGTTTCATGTCAGCGAGTGGCAGCTCATTTTCAAAGTGCAGTTTCGTGTTAATGTTGAGAAGAGGGAGAAAGTGTGGAAGCATGGTTTTTTTCTTTTTTTTCTCGTGCTTTCCCAGAGTCTCTCATTTCTTTTGTTATTTTAATGCCATTGTGATACTGGATAGCTAATTACACTGATGATTTATTTTCATATAAAACACCATATAAACAGCCAGGCTAAAGGGGATGTAGTGTAGAAATTATGGACAAAGCATTTACAAGAAGCATCAATCAGAATGGATATGAAAATCTGGGAATGTTGTAATTGCCTATCTTTATTTAGGGATTGCAGATTGCTAACTGAACATAAGGACATGATTCCAAATTGTGGGTGATAACTTTACGAGTTTTGAGTCTCCATGTCATTAATAGCTCCATCTCCCTGAGCTACTCATGAGAAGAAACCTCCACATGTACTATTTTGAGTGGCTGGAGAAATAAAATAACTTTTCCTTTATGAATTAGCCTATTGTTTATTAGAATAAAAAATAATCCTATTGCATAATTCCTCTGAAATTTCAGTGTTTTTGCAGGTTTCTTCTGCAAGGAGAAAACCAGACCTGCTCGTTACGTGCCCTGTGCCTTGAGCACTGCCTGCACAGATTCTCAGTTCAGAATATTTGTATGTATTACATTTATTTATGGTGTCAAATCCTGAAGTTTTCTGTCACAGTCAGAGGTATGACATTTGTCCAGGGGCTTCAGTCATTGGATAAAATATTGTAGTAAAATGACTGTTCATTTCTATAATGTATTTAAGCAAACAGGAATTAGGGATTGGATCACTTACCAACACCAGTAATTTTAAATCCACCCACAGTTCCTAGACAGGCAGAGTCAGAGCTTCTCTTGTCCCTGTCCCACTTAGGAGCTTTCCCATGTTTGCCATTGTCTTGGTTTGGACAGACAGGGTTTGCCAAGGAAGACTGGAGTCTCCCTTGGAATGTAAGCCCCCCGCCCCGCTTTCCAAATTATTATAAATTTGCAATTAAAAGGCTGTCAGGCAAAGATTTTGGGAATAGGTATAGCAGTTCTTGACTAGGGATATTAAAAATACAAATAGTAGTAGTACAAAAGAATAAGCAAACAAACAAACAAGAAATCCTAGAAAACCCTGACAGAGTCAGAAATACAGCCTGACACCCTGTTGGCCAGGGTGTTGGAAACAGTCCAAAAGTAATCCCTCCTGGAGTGGCAAATGTGGTCCTGGAAGTAGAGATGGCCTGGAGAGAAAAGGGTCCATAGATGGGCCCAGTCTTCCTTCAGGAGTCCCGTGGAAACACCGCAGTGCCTGGTGACACCTGTGGCTCCTTTTTATCTAGGTGGAAATGGTTTGGCTCCTTCTCCCTGGGTGGAGCATCTCACAATGGGATGATGAATTGTATCATGTCATTGGTGAGCTTTAACGGCCCATTAACAGAAGATATCCCCATGGAGGTAATGGAAAGGTGAACAGAGATAAGAAACAATGCCCCACCCGGTTTTAACAGCTGGCTTGTTATTAGAACGTCAGCCACCCCCTCCTCTCCTGGAGTTACAACAGATAAAGAAAAAACACCTCCCAAACAGATTTCAACAGATGAAATAGAAAAAACTTTTTTTTTGGTTATAAAAACCCGAGACACCCATGCTGGCCAGAACAATGGCTGCTGTGCTTGGGCTGGGCCAGGATCTGTGCTGTGGTCAGCAGGGACAGTCCCGGTGTGTCAGCGGGGACAGTCCCAATGTGTCAGTGGGGACAGTCCCGGTGTGTCAGCGGGGACAGTCCCAATGTGTCAGTGGGGACAGTCCCGGTGTGTAACAAAGGACAGTCCCAATGTGTCAGTGGGGACAGTCCCGGTGCGTCAGCAGGTACAGTCCCGGTGTGTCAGCGGGGACAGCCCTGGGTGTGTCAGCGGGGACAGCCCAGGTGTGTCAGCGGGGACAGTCCAGGTGTGTCAGCAGGGACATTCCCGGGTGTGCCAGCAGGGACAGTCCCCGGTGTGTCAGCAGGGACATTCCCGGGTGTGCCAGCAGGGACAGTCCCAGGTGTGTCAGAGGGGACATTCCTGGATGTGCCAGCAGGGACAGGCTGCAGGAGAGGACGGGACGTGTGCAGTGCTGGCCCAGCCCCCTCAGCCCGGGCAGTGCCCTGCATCCCTGTGTGCCCAGCAAGTTCCTCCCTCAGCACATCAAGGCTCCTGGATCCCTTGCACTTTCCATCCTGTTTATCCAGGCTCACACTCCCTGCCTTGCTGTTCCTCCTGAGTTTTCATTGTTCCATAAAAAAGGAAACATTACAGAATGCGAAATCTGGATCCCAGGCAGATTTTTGATGGCATGCTACATCTGGAGCCTGTAGTATTTAGAGGTTTCTTGCCACAGATTTAGGGTTTACACTTGTTTTTAACTTTGATTTGGTTTCTGAGCTCCTCCCAAACCACATGTCCATACACATCTCTAATCTAAAATTTTTTTAAGACCTTCTCTAACTGTGATTTTACCTGAAGTGATCTTTTCTGACAAGAGTGAGGTACTTACTGGGAGGGGTGAGGGCGAGCAAATTACTATGTAATAGAAACATTCATGTTCTCTGAAGATTATGACACCATTGCTAATTAAACAAATAAAATCTTATAGATTTTTCTCTCACTCTGTCCTTTTAGGCTGTGGCTGTTCTTCATAATACTTACTCTGTAAATATCCAAAATGTTTATTGATCACCACTGGCAAACTATTCTAATTAAGAGTGAAATTCATTAAATAAGTACATGGGAAGCAACTCCATCTGGCTGTAGAAAATGAAATGCATATTTGGTAGTTTGAGAGTTCATGATTGCAGTGTAAAATCCACATGAAGAGAAAGTGGGTTTGGAAACCTTAAAAGTTCATTACCAAAAAGTAACACTTGTATTAAATTTATTAAAATTTCTATTCAGCAAAATGGATCTTACAAGTACTGAGTCTGTAAGGTAGGGTAATTTAGAATTGCATTTTTCTATAATCAGCAAAGAGCAAGTATACTAGATAGTAGTACAGGCCTAGAAAAGTAAAGGGACAGGGAGACGGATTAGGAATGAAAAACCTTACAAATACCCTGATTCTTGAAGAATCACATAATGTACAGTGCAGAAATTATACACACAGCAAGGGAGACTGATAAGCACAGAGAAGGGACAAATTCCAGCAAAAGGAATATTCAGGGAATGGATGTTGACAGAGAGGAAGAAAAATTAGAACAAATACAGTGTTAGTCAATAAAATTTTGCTTCCAAGTCCTAAAGATACTTATTTTGAACTCCTGTTTTAGAAGGGATTTTCTGTTTTGAAGTCCAAACATAACCCCAAAACACAAACTTGAAAGGCAATGGTGTATCCATACTTAGTAGAACCTGTGCTAGGTACACCAATAGGCACAAAAAAGGTGTAGATCAAGTGTAGTCAGGGGTTTTTTTCTGGTGTAAGTTTTTGTGGTATCTCTCATTTTGCTCTAGGTTGAATTTGGTTAGAAAATGGTGTGTCACAGTAAGCAAATAAAGCAGAGTGTCAGTGGTTAGTCACTTCAGAATTTCAGTTCTAAGATACCTCATTCTTGCTACAGCATAATCTAAATTTAGCAGTGTCGTTTTTAGCAGAAGGGAGAGAATTCCTTTGATCTGATAACATGTTCTTCATCTGACAATGCCTCTACTCAAATGCAGCGTGCTAAAAAGTCCTACATAGAGGATGCTAACAAAGGATTAAACCAGACAATAGTGTGATGTTTATAAGAGAAAATAACTTGCCAAAGAAATCTTTCTCCTGTTCTCAAGTGTTTTTCTGTATTGTAAGGGACTTCTGCTGTTGGAAAGAGATTGGTAAGAAAATTTAGCTGAAATGCGAAATGCTTCTCCTTAAGAACCACAACTAAGAGGTAATTGTAGTTAAAGAGTTTTTGAGGAGTGCTACATTAGCTTGAGTATATCTGGTTTTGTTAGGGCAGATTTTACATTTCAAAGCTGTGTTAACATTAGTCATTGAGTTAAAGATCTAAGTGTAGCACGGCTGAGTCTAAGGTAGTACATTTGATTTTGCCCTTTGATTAGTTCAGTATCCTGGAGGATATTCCTCATTCTGAAGCAGTGTTTCCACAGACTCAGTGTTAGTCATTGTTGGGACAGCTCTGTTAACTGACACCAGCCTTACTTTCTTCTCTTCTTGAGGTGCTTTTTTCACATTTAGTATTTCTTTCTTCTTTAAGTTGTTAATTCCAATATTAATATTTTTTTTCCTCAGTGTTGACTCATTCCTTTGTTTCAACTTACTGTGTTCAGCCCTTCTTCCTTCCCTGTGCTACTCATAATCATAACTCATTTTCTTCAAATGCCTAAATGGCTCCAAGGGACAGGCATTTCTAATTGAGGACATTTCAGAAGTTCAGTTTAATGATTCATGAATGAGCAGGTGAATGCCAAACTCTCAGGTTGCTGCTTCAGCATTTCACTGCTCTGGTGTAATACAGGTCTCAAACACGTGGGCCCTGTACTTCCAGCCAGATGACTTCATAAGGCCATTCCATTGCTTTGGCCATTTCTGTTTCTGTAAAGTGGCAAAAGCAATGTAAGCAACATTATCTTTTTCAATTTGTTTCCTTCGTTTTTAACCTTAGTAATAATTACTTTATGTCTTAATTTATATGTCATTGTTTTCAAGAGAGGTCTACTTGCACAGTATCACTAGTAAGCGCCATAAACCTGTAACAAAATACAAATGCTGCTGGATACAAGGCCTTATTGGAAAAACCAGAACTCACAGATTTCAAACAGATATCTGCTAGCTGAGATTGAAGGCAGGGGTGTGTACAGAGATCGTGCAGTTTGTTCTGAGAAGCACTGAAGATGTGGTAACTCTGTCATAGAAGTTGTTGATAATTAGAATTAAAGACAAAGGCCTGATTTTTGGTAACTCTGTTAGGGGTTTGAACTGAAGGTCACACTGAATGACCCTTCCCACTCTCTCCCTTTCTTTTTGTTCCAGAGGAACTAACAAAAACCATCAGGTGTGCTGTTACATAATGCGTGTGCTTAAGAAATATTCAGAAGTTTATCTTCTGTGATGCTTACTAGATTAAAAAATACTTACTTTAAAAATTCCTATTTCCTTTTTTTTTTAATTTGCCTCTGTCAAAATACATCTGCCTTTGAACAACCAGAGGGCAGGTTCCCATAAGCAGAAACTGAGCTTGTGACAGGAATACATCAAGGCACAAAATACTCTCCGTAGTAAATTATCACAGTTTTAGGGGTAGTTACTCACCTGAAGTTGTAACCAAGTGCATTAGAAATCCTAGCAAGGCACCTGGATATATATTGAGGCATCTGACTACTTGGAGCTGGTAGACCTAGCAGACATCTATTCTCTGTGGAGCACCTGGACACAAAATTTATGGTAAACAATGCACTGTGACAATGCCCTGATGAGACAGAGCCTGCTGGTGCTGGAGAGTGGGTAAGAACCCAGCACTGTCCTATAAAACTAAATCAAGTAGTAAAGGATAAAGTTAATGGAGTATCTTGTGTTCCTCTTTTCAGCTTTTTGACTTGGCTTGCTTCTGTGTAACATTTGTTTAAGGGATGTTCTTGCTGAGAATTCCATCCTGTAGATCTTCTGTTCTTCCACATCTGTTGTTGTGCCATGGTCAGTGTTGCTAAGAGGTCAGAGATAAAGCCTTGAATCTTAGATTTGATCGGTCTGGAGCTTGGATGTTTTGTCAAGTATGAGAAATTGTGGGTGTAGAAAGTGGGTGAACTGGTCTGGAAACACATATCTCAAAGAATCTCTTTCAATTGAAGTAAGAACCTCTCCTATAAAAATCTAATTTCTTTGTTTTAAATATCACTTTAAAGGAAAACAATGCTATATGTTCCTGAAACATATCTTTTTGTTTCATCTTTTGGAGGGTTCAGAATTGTCCTTGTCCTTGTCTGGAGGGCGATGCTTCATGTAATAATGAAGTGTTTTGCTAGGAAATGTACTTCCAATTCCTTTTGTCATTGTCTTTTGTTCTTCTGTTTTGATGGTCTCTATATCCATGTAAAGTAAGGAGGGAGAAAAGAGAGGACTACACTGAGTTATGCTTTGCTGAGCTGTTTTTGTAATGACTTGATTCATTGTGAAACAGCTCCCTGTCATCAGTTTTAAAGTCCTTTAGTGGCTGTACCACATCCAAATCAAAGGTGATGGTCATAGTTTTACTTGGTAGTGGTACAAGTCATGGGTCACCGTTGGTTGTGGATGAATGCACACGTGCACCATGGCTTGAACCCACCTAGAGACGGTGAACCACTTTCACTTCTGGCAGGGAACAGCAGCTGTATTTCCCTCTGCCTGCCAGCAGCCAGTGAGGTGTCAGCCTTTGACTGTTAATTTTGGATTTTTGTTTACAAAATCAGCAGAGAAGGGCACTCAGTTTGCTCACCAAGGCTCACCACTCCTTTCACATAATAGACAACAAAAGTATTTTCAATTACTTTTGTGGTCTTGATTTAATTGTTTCAGGGTTTGCAGATGATCAAACTTTTCCTTTACTAACCCTTTCTACTCCCTCTCTCATAACCCTGCACCACCATCTTTATTTCATTATTTTTTCTCTCTTAACCTCTTTCCTTGAGGTGTAACTCCCTCAAGTTACTTTTGTCAGCTACTCTAGCTGCTACTGTGCTCCTTATGCTTCTTATTTACTTCCACACCTTTCATAACCCTGTCTTCTCCTTTCAGAATCTTACTTTTTTTCCCGAATTACTGACCACAGTCTGTCTTCACTGAGTAGTACAGGCAACATACAAAATATCACACATTTTCACAGTGGTGCATCTTTAAATGTTTTGCTGAATTCCTCTGCTGATTACACTTCCAGCAAAAGAGAGAAATTACAGCACATGGATTTTTTAAGCAAATCTCAAGGGAATGCTTTTCAGAAAGATGCTTGAAGTTCTAACACAAAAAACCCTGACATTACCTACCCTCTTCTTCCAAATGTGAAATGTATGAAAGAGCAAAGAGTGTCCCCAGGTTAACCCATGTGGAAAAAGTTTGGCTGTTTACTTGTTTCCATAAAATGTCTTTACAAGAGTTAGTGGATTTGTAGGTAGTGTTGATGTAATGAGAAGACTTTAGATGGCAGTTCTTGATAACGTGGATTATGTCAATATTACACAAATGCTTAATTTTAAGTTCTTAGGCTGATTTCAGTGGAATTAGTTAAATATGTGTTTGCTTTCTCCTGTGGGGGCTACAAAATCAGCAGCACAGATGTTATGTCACTGAGGAAGGGTACATGCCCTCTGGAAGCATAGAAAAGGTGCTCAAGGCAAGTTCTGATAGGCAGGGAGAACAAATTATTACTTTCAAATATTATTCAGAAATAACTTTCAACAAGGGTAAAGGAGGAAGTTGTTTTTGCAAATATTCTGGAAACAGACAGTTCCTTGCAAACCATTTGCTGAACTGGTTTATCTTTTTTATTTTGTTTGCAAACTGTTTTACAACAGACTTCAAATTTTACAGTTTTGTTCTCCTGAGTTATTTTGCAAATGCTTAATGAGTAAAATCTTCATCTTGTGGATTGTTTACTAATTGTGTTTTCCATATGTTTATATGATTAGCTTTTCTGTGGAGGGATTTCATCACTTTCATCACATGCTTAAGGACTGTTTTTTTCTGGAAATGATTATATGTAGCATAGTGCTGGAAAAGAATATGGAAGCACTAAAATCTTTACTTTCTGTCAGATGGAGTCTTTGAGACCTTGCATGCTAAAGATTCTGCAGAACTTTGTGTCATAAATATTTTGAAGAATATGGGGGTTTTTTTCTGCTCATCACTTTAAAACCTGCTGGTACTGAACCCAGTGTTGTTAGCAGCTTTCATCTGCATTGGGGTTTATTCTTTGTCAGACACAAACATTTGTTTTTAAGGAATGAAAGCCAACAGTTGTGGCCACACACCAGGCACTGTGCTCTATGTTGTGGGTTTGGAGCAGACTTAAGACTCTTCAGATTATACCTGGATAATCTTTGCCCTTTTACCTCCTGAGTGCAATTCTCTTCTCTTGCCTTTTTTCAATAGTCAGTCTTGCATTTCCATTTACCTACTTATTTATATCCCTGAGGCCCTCCCAGCTTTTTGCCACCCTTTTTCCAGGATTCACAGAGCAAGCCTTGCCCTGCCAGAGTTTAAGTGTGGGGCTTGGTCAAGTTCTCAGTGTTGGCTTGTTTTTTAATAGGCCAAATCACCTCACAAGCTAGCAAATCTCATCTCCAGTCACTTCCTGGCTTTTTTTGGAAGAGTAATAGGAGATGGGTGGACAGTTAGACTGATTCAGCATTTCAAGTAGGCAACACGTTGGTTAATATGATTTTTGCTCCTGTTTTAGTTTTGAATATGCCTGCAGTATCTTGTAGGAGGCAGGGAAAAGATAGAATTATGCCTGTTATTGAAATGAAATGGGAGTTTGAGACTGTTAAGGGTTTTGGAAGGATTACAGTTTCTGCACGGATGAAATTCACAATTTCTTTATGAAACCATCCTGGAGGATGTGCCTAGGCAGTGTGAAGCAGTTCAAAGTGTAATACTTATTGGTTTAAAAGCAAAACATGACATACGTCATCCAACTCCCACTCTGTGTTTATTTCTTTGTAACTGGGGAAAAAGAGGAAGAGAAATAGCAGAACAGGACATGAGTCTACCAGTCTGTGAATAACATGAGCTGTTCTTGCCCAAATGAAGTCACTGACGAAGATCCACTCTCCTCCAAATGAATATAAATCATCCTTTGTGGCAAAAGGTGTTATGGCTTGGTCTGTCTTAAAAGATCTCTTTACAATGGTACATGTGCATGCCTTGAGGTTGTAGTGTGTAGCCCTGGTTCATTCCTGGCATGTTTTGGTTTCTGTAATTCCTTTCCCAGGAAATTTTCTGTGAACAAGAGACATGTTTTAGTAACTGTAAACTTAGTTTACATTTTTTCCCTAGGAGGAAAAAATTCTTCTTGATGTACCTCCGCTCTGACCAATGTGATTGAAGAGGTTTGTCTTCTTGTCACCAATTAAATTGGTCTGTGTAGAAGAGTATAAAAAAGGAGACACATCCCAAGGATAAAGGAATCATTTTCAGCCTTCTGAAGCTGGAGTCTGTGTCGTTGTGGTGTACAACAGAGTCAGTAGTGTACTCCTAAATCAGTGTGGCCTGGTTCTCTTTGCCCAAAGTGCCATCTCAGCATCTGCCACAGTTTGATCTGTGCAAACCAGCAGGACTCAGCAGAGCTTCTGTAAGGCCCAGCTCAAGCCAGAGACTGACTGTGAATCTTTTAGTGGCATCTGGGGGAAACCTCTGACAGAGATGTCAGCCCCCCCATCTTACGTGGATGCAGAGACCTGTGGGTGACGTAGTTTCCATGTCCATAGCTTGCCTTCCCAAGTACAAAGGTTAGCTGTTTATCACTACTTCTTCATTTCCCTTACATGTTTATTTATTTATTTAACAATCTCTAAACTATGCTAGTAATGATATCAGGGTTACAGGGACATTACTTTGGCACCAAAGTGCCTGAAGACACAGTCCTATTGTCATTTGATCACTGGCCTAAGTACAGGAGTTTTTCATGGGTTCAGCAAGAGAGGTTGTTATCATATTTTCTGTAAATAACCTCCTGAGTTCAGTGAATTGCACTGTCCTTCGGGTCTCAAGCAATGGGTCAAATCAATTTTGTTCAGCTTGTAAGTGCTTTAGGATGGCACATACTCAGTGTCCTGTGTTAGTGAGGAATTTAGCCATTGACTCTGGAAACACTGGATCTCTTGGCAATGAGAAAGTAGCAATCATCCTCCTCATTGCCTGTGGTACCTTTGCTGGAATTGACAAACAATTAAAAAGACCCAGACAAACAAAACCAACAAACACAAAACTGCTTCTTGAAAACTGACCTGACAGTGATCCATTTCCTGTTCAAAACACTGGAGACTTTTGGATCTTGAAGGGACTAAGCCAAAAAATACAAGCAACCATTTGCTTAGTGAAACATTAAAGCAAATCATAAGATTAGCCTGTTAATCACAGTCATAACCCTTCTAAGATGAAAGGGCAAAGCCAATGTTGTGCTCTCTGCACAACTACACCAGACATTAATTTCCCTCTGCCTTCCACTGTCTGGACAGGTGGTGAGGTATTGTTACAAGTCAGCTGTGACTCCATTATCTTCATGCAGGGAAAAGCCAATTCTTTATTATCACAACTCATTTTATACAGTTTTTACAGACCTCCTGTGCAACTTTAATTGATTAATAGCTTTCTTTCTAATTATTCTATTGGTTAGTAAAAGGTATTCTACTTGTCTATCAAATCCCATTATTCCTGGATTGTTTACTTATTTTCTTTACTATTCTCATGGGACAAATCCCTTGTTGTTGCAGGTGCATTTGTTTTTCAACCCAGGAATAAGTTATTATGCTAACGAGTTTTCATACCAAGATTGTTTTCACACGGGAACTTGCAAATTACTTAGAAGAAGTGACAGGCAAACTTTGGCAATTTAGCAGAGCAGACCTGATGTTATGAGGCCTTTCTTTTATAATTCTTTTACCTGTCATGACAGTGATGTGCTGGTTGTAAACATTTACATTAAAGGTTATTTTTAGGGAAACTGTGGCAAGGTGGTGTCCTGGTTTAGGGCAAATTTGGGAGGAAACCTCTGAATGGGGTCCCTCTAGAAAGCACATTTAAGCAGCCCCTCCCCTAACCAGTCTGCGAAAGAATTTCCTTAGAGAAAAGTGGAAAAAACTGTATTCAACAAGCAAAGCGTTCACAAGCATAAAAAAGGAATAATAGGAAACAATCAAACTTCTCACCGTTCTGAAGAGAGATGCAAATTCACAAAGTCCATGCCGTGTGTGTAGCTTGGCCCTCCTGTTAGCGTGAGGAAAAGGAACACACAATCACGGAGAGATTGTATGCGGTGCTTTATTGAAGAGCTCTGAGAGTCATGGGTCAGAAGACCCAAGTCTGACTCCATCGAAATCCGAAAACAGACACAGTTTTATACTTTGTTATTACATAAGTATTCATGTTAAATATTAATCCCCATTGTTCTATTGATTTCACCCAAGCAT
>JBBMKD010000217.1:580907-610555 GCA_037834095.1 Argya squamiceps
ATGATGTGGGTACAGGTTCACCTTAACTTACTAAGGAACATCTCATTCTATCCTAAGCCTTAACATTATATGCATTCTCTTCCCCCCCTTCTAGCTTGCCTAAGCAAGCTGTGCTTGGCTGCACTTAAAACAATAGTCTAAAAAAAAATCACCTTAGCTTACAGTGAAACTAAGTACTATTCCTAGGCCCTTTAGAAATCATCTTAACCCTATCCTATCACTCCCAGTCTCTGCTCAGCCCCTCTTGCCCTGGGAATGCCGTACGGGCCCGGCGGGCCGTGAGCCTGAGCTCCAGCTGTGCTCTGGGGTTTCAGTCCACAACAGGTTTAAACAGTCCCAAGAAAAAGAAAAAAACAGTCTAGGGAAATGCTCTGTCTCAGCTAGCTGAAACTAACTAACAGCACAGCAGATCTCTGTCCTGCTGTCTGTTCATGCTGCAGACAGCACAGTCCAGGAGCAGAATGCAGAATGCAGAGCAGTGACTGCAGGTCCTGCACACAAACCCTGCTGATTCTTTCCCCCCTTGGCTCTCAGAACCAGTCTGAAGGGTGCAGAACTCAATATCCAGCAAAGAGAACAGACAGCTGGGGATACAAGCATCATAAAGTCACCTCAGGACAGGTGGTAAAACAACAGATTTACAGCTGGTAAAAACTGAAAACAACGGTTGCCTAGAGTTCATTCATAAATTTTCAGACATTAGATCAAGAGCTACCAAATATGAAAAGAATGCTGTAAAAAAGAAGAGATTTTAAGACAATTAGCCCTAAAGTTGCATCAAATAAAAGCAAAACAAGCAGATAGGACATCTAAACCCATGGAGGAGCCACAAACAGCTGCAGTAGAGGGTCAGGTGGTAAGAGAACCTAAGTATACAAAGGTGAGCTTACACTGATAGCAACAGCAGTTTGCTCACTTTATGGGTCACACAATTGTACCTCAGCCAAATGACATAAAAAGGGAAGGATAATAAACACAGGAAGGGAAGAAATGTAAAGTGAGACCCACTTTGCAGTGTTTTCTCAAATACAGAACCTCAGAATTCTCCTTCCACACTGTTGAGGGATGGCCGTGCCACAGAAGCCAATTTCTGTAGCTGTGGTTTAAATGAGCAAGCAGAGAAAGCAAGGTCTTTGTGATACAATGCAGACTAAGGGATTTTATCTTTAGTGGAAGCTTTATTGTGGCTCAGATGACACAGCTTGATACTGCTGAGGAAAAACGGGCTGTGTCAAGCCAGAGGAGCTTTTCAGCTGACGTTCTGTGACTTGAACAAGTGAGCTGAACATCTCAGTGAATTATTCTGTACCTGCACTTCACAGTCCCATCTAACAATGTCAGAAGCGTGGAAGCAGAGGAATCAACTTAGCCCACAGGCTTCATTTAAGACTGAATGACAAAATGCCAGCTATCAGATGAAAGATAATAATGGTATTTATCTTCTAAGGCATTATGTAAGAATAAAAAAAAGACTTTAATGAATGATCTGCAGGAAGAACAATGTCTTAGGATTTATAGAAAGTGTTGGAGGAAAACATTAGGCGATAACCATGAGGGGGGAGAAACCCCAATGTACACACAAAAAAGCAAATCAACAGATGTAACAGACAGCTGTGTGAATATGGAAAAAAGAAAGTCACTACAATTGCCATTGTAGACCAATTTTTGCAAAAAGAAATAAAAATAAATACCAAAAAGATGCTTCCAGTATAATCACCCTGAGATAAAATATTTACCTTGGTATTGATGTTACTTGTGCTGGTATTACTAATATGTTTCTTGTCTGTCTGGTGTTAAGCCATAGGTCAGGTTTAGATCTCAAAATCATGTCAAGGGGCAGTTTCTGAAAGGGTTTTTTTCCTGAAAACTGAAGACTAAAACAAGACATTAAATGAAAAATAACTGCGTATCATTTAGCTTCCCAAAATCCATTAATTTTCCCTCATTGTTTCTGCACACAAACATCAAGCTGGAAAAAAGGTGGAATTTCTAGGAGGAACAGTCCAAATACTCAGATTGTATTCTCAAAAATAAATAACATAATTAGAGTACAGCTCAGCTTTAATCTTAGTCCACATAGGATGGATAGTTTGATAAAACAGATGTGGTCTTCAAATTCAGTATCTCATTTTTGCTTTAGTAGTGTATTTTTTTATGAAAAATCTCCACCACTGGCAACTATTGTCAGACAATGTTGTCTTTCATTTGACTGAACTAGAAAGATAATTTTATGAGCCCATCCAGAAAGAAATGTTCAAATTTATAGAGGTTTTTGGATTAGTTCATTTTTACTGTCTTGGACAAACTGAAGAAAGTGGTCTGAGCACTGAACTAGATGGAGAAGTTCAGAAGAAGAATTGGATGTGTTCATGGACACATGGACTCATCTCAGGAGTTTTTATATCCAGCTTGACAAGAAAGCATTCAGAGATGCAAGGTCTGAGAACTCTCCCGGCAGTGTTTCATAGGCATTCTGGGACAGCCATGATAACAACTCCCAGCTATTCTTCTACATTCAGAAAACCTTTAATTACAAGGTAGGGCATATATTTGAATGATATTTTAATTTCTAAAGGCTGTTTTGCCTTTGAAGAACCTGACCACAGCTGATAGACTGTATGAAGCCCCACAACTCTCTTAAGATTAAATATGCAGAATTGCTCATAAAAACTGTGGTAGATGTGGTAATTATTTTTTTTCCATCAGAGAAAAAGTCCTGAGATAACTTTGAAGAAACAAACAAAAGATAGAGGAGAGTTAGCACGATGAACAGAGGAAGAGAATTGTGTGGAGAGCAGGTGTGATATTGAACCCTATCATAACTAATTGCTGACAGGGCTGTACAAGAGGCAGAATCCATGTTCACTGGCTGCACATCTGATGGCAGGGTAGCACAGGGGTGTCTGCAGTGTCTGTAACTGAGGCCAGCCAGATAGTAAATGTCCAACAATTACCAGTGTGTGTGCTCTGGGTCCCCTCAGTGGCAGACAGGAGCAAGCCCTGGGACTCCTGTTGTTTTAGTGCTGCCTTCAGCAGATTGCTCAATCTCCCAGCTCTGCCCCAGTGCCCTCCCAGTGCTGCCATGTGGGCAATTCACAGGTCACAGCCCTGCAGTGTTTCTGTGCAGATCCACCAAGGGATGTGTGAAATGGCCCAGCTCCTCTCTCACTCAGAAAAGCCCAGCACGAGCATGTCCTTCCATAAAGAGCAGTGGTGGTGGCTCTGTGCTGGAGATGACAAGGGAAAGACAGCTCCAGTGTTCCTAAAGCAGTGTGTTAGATCTTAACAGCTCAGTAATCAGGGGGATCCTAGCCTGAAAGGCTATTATTTCCTCTTGAAAGCAGAGACTGAATCACTGCTGTGATGCTTTTTCAGCCTTGTGTTCTCTCCTCTAGAGGCTTTTATGGCTTTGCTTTGATTTCACTCTTTTTCCGTTCCATATTTGGGCTTTAGCAAAAGAGACAGATTTAGCATTTTATCACAATTGCTCTTGCACCAAGCAGGAATTGTTTTGTTCTGTGGCTACTTCAGAGCATTGCCCAGTGTATTTAGTTAGCTCTAATTAACAGCTGTAAACATACAGGGATGTTTAGATTTCATAAATTTATATGTAATATCTATTTATTACCAAGAGTACACTGCACATTAATAAGGTATTATTATAATACCATATAATTAGAGTGTTTAGATCCGATAAGCATCTCCAAACATTCAGAGAGATAATAATTAGAAGTTGGAATGTGTGTTGGAAGGAAAAACAAAGTCCATTTGCATTGGCCCTAGCAACAGTGTTTTTCAATCTGTCTGTTCTCTACTTTCATATAGCAATTTCTACTAAAAGTTACTTTTTTTCAGCAGAGAACAGGTTTTAAGCCACTTCTGGCTTCCCCTTACCTGATGATGGGTCTGTCATAGTAAGTTGATTCCTTTATATCAATATGCTCAATATATATGCATATATGCTCAATAATATATGCATTTGCCTATTGAAAATAAACGCTCTTACAGTTCCTTCTCACAAAGCTGTATTTATATAATAATTAATTTAGTGGAAATTAATTAGATTGTTAAAATAGAATTGTGTGAGGTCTTGCTGAAATGTAGTCTGTACACCTTAAATCACTCATGTGTCTAGTTTCTGCCTCATTTAATCAAACTCCTGGAAATTGTATTAGGGATCACAAGAAAGATTGTACTAGATATTTCAGTCTCTAGAGAAATAAAGGCTGTGCATCAGATCTGCTCATGAATTCTGGTTTAACTGGCTTTATCAGGAATTCTGATTCATTAAACTTTAGGCATTGTGTAGGAATACAGCTGTTAGAGATGAAATGTTTCTCAGCTGGTAAGAGTAGAGGTGGACTCAGAAGTTGTGATTTTGGGGCTCCCTGCTGGCAAACCATTGTTCAAATTCTGCTCTGATTATTATTCAAAATTACACAGTGGGACAGCTCCAGCAGGAAAAATTGGGATAAGCCTGTCTCACAGTAATTCATAGGCTGGTTGTGTGGTGGCATTTATTAACATTGTGGGAGCTCCAAATTCAAATCCCTGTTCTGCCAACAAATGATACAACTATGGAATTTTTATATGTGATTTCTAATCAGTTAGCATTTTTCCCCCCTGTTCTCAAGAGCCAAGTTTAAGGATTACATTAAAATGTAGTACAAATTGTGTGATGCAATTTGCACAGGCAGAGGAGAAAGAGTTCCAGAAAAGCAGAAGTTGAAAGGCACAGGATGGCCTCTTCCTATCCTCTCTCATGTGCTGTCTCTCTAACACTTTGCAGCTGCTTCAGGCCAGGTGTCACACCTGATCTGGAAAATTCCTGCTCCACTTGCCTTGCAGTGTCATTCACATTGTCCTGAAAAAAATGTGTGAGACTGTACATGTTACACGTCTCAGAGAAGTCAAAGAAATAATATTATATATGATTTATAGAATAATATTTATTCTATATGTGTTTGGTTTTGGTGCTTAGAAATTGGGAGGAATAAGCTGTCAGAACAGTTTGTGCCAGCAGTGGATGGCCCTTGGTATACAGTACAACTGAGGCCATCTCACAGTGCAAATAAATACTCATTTAGGCACTCCATGCCCTCACCAAATTTTGCTCTGTATGGTCAGGGGCTAGTGATAAACTGTTGTCTTACTTATGCAGTGCATGATATTAATAAATAAATAAAACCATATCTAGCATAACCATTTGTTCTCAGCCGAATGGCATTGATGTTCAAATGTTCCTTATTGGTGTTCAAAATTGAAAAAGCTATTTTAAGGAACTGCAAACAATGGAATGCTGAGATAACTTTCACATCTTTACTTTTTCATTTAAGGTAGCCATTACTTCATTCCACATTTGGAAAAAGGTAGCTGTGCTACATCTTTTGTCATTGAATTGTGTAGGAACAGAGAGAGAAGGAAAGGGATATCAGGCAAAGGAGGAAGTGATTCCTGGGTGGAGGAGAGTGGTTTCATAGCATTTTAAGGAAGAGGATGCATGGGATTAGGCATATCCTTAATTCTGTGTAAACTAAGGAATTTGTTAGAAATCTGCACAGGGTGTTAGGATAATTCTAGTAAAGGAGACTGTAGGCATCAGCTTTATTTCAGATTCCCTGCTGGTACTGCTTGTTTGTCATCTGCTATGTGTGAGCACAGGTTCTTTTCTGCTGCTTCTGTGCTCTAAACATACACACCTGTGTAGGATTGAAATCAGCCCTGCTGAGACCTGCTACAATTCCCACTGAAAGCTTGTGCCATCAAGAAGTAATTGATGTTGCAGGCTTTCACTGATTTATAAAGGAAAAATTACCCTAAATATTGATTTCAGCCTTCCATTAACTGTTGGAGTAAATGTTTCTTTGTAGGGCAGTCACCCTTCAAGTTGTTATAACAGTTCGAGAAAATCCAAAGACTTGTTTCACTTGCTGCTATTTTGTGGCTTTTGTGTAAACCTGTGTGAAATTCAATTCATCAGTAAATGGATAAAAGCTATAGTCAAAGCCATATAAAGCAGTCTTGTTTTTGTGTTAGAAAATATCCCTGGGAAAATCATGGTGCAAATTAAATAGAAGTTAAGTCAGAGAATCTGTAAAAGCTGTATTCCTCTAGATACTGTCTGGAAATTTCATTGTACTTTAAATACTTTTCAATTTGGTAAACACCCCAGCTCAAATATGAAATTGGGTACTTTCAAGAGTTTCTTTGGCATGCTTCTTAATAAGTAATCCCATGATCTGCTTGATTCTCATTATTTTTCTTCATTTTGAATTCTTGTCTGAAAAGAAAAAAAAAGGAAAATTATGAGAATTCAAATAACAGTAATAGAGACTCAAGATTCTCTCTGATTTTGACTGCGTCTCTACTTTCTGCTGTTCTTAACTGTAGCAGGAGACTTGAGCAGCAAAACAGCCAAAAAGCAGTGGCTAGAACTGGAAGTATGTTGTAACATTTATATTGATGTTGGTAAGCTGTAAGAGGTTGAGATGTGATGATTCACACACAAGTGCCACTGCTATTAATAGGAGTCTCAAGACCCTGTCAGCTGTAGCATGTTGCTGCATTTCCAGTTTCTGCTATGCTGTTCAGACACAGTTGTGTGAAGAGTTTTGTGTGTCATAAGTCTTGCAAGAGGAAGGATGAACTGGCTGGGAGTTTGGACAGATCAATGTGGTGGCCCCTAGGCCAGCCACAGGGGATGTCACTCTCCCATGGGGGGTGTGCAGCCTCTAGGCTGACTCAGGGTATAGTGATCTCCCCCTAGGAACTCTCCCTGAGAGATTTCTCTTGGCTCATGGTGACCAAAGTGTGTCAAAACCACGAGCCTTTGCAATGTCAAATCCACACTTCTTTAGTGAAACACTGAATACGAGTCACAGGAATGGGAACAAAATAGCAAAAAGGGCCTTGTTCATATGCCTGGGTTTGGGAGAGATCTGGTATGTGGCACTGGACAATTGGCTTCATGTGCATTGTTTGCTTCACAAACCTTTCACATTTAGGCTGTTTTGTTAATTTGTTACTTCTTATTGGTTAGTTCCTTAGTTCCTGGCTTTCCCCTGCACTGATTGTTGTATTTTGGATCCTCAACTTGATTGATCCCTTTCCCAATTCCTTTCCTCTTTGGCCAAGTTGTAAAACCCCATCCCCTGTCTACCCTCTATAATCCTTGTCCCCCTGAGCTATTTGGTTCTTCCCCTTTGGAGGTCCTGGAATAAAGAAGACTCTTGAAGGAGAGAAAACCTCATCTCGCTGCCTCATTCCTGTGTCTCCTGTGGTGGGAAGTGTGGGTCTGCTGCTCAGGCAGCCTCACAAAAGAGCAAATCACTCAGTGCCTGAGTGTGCCTGTGCCTCAGTCACACAGGGTGCCTCTTTAAAGACACTCCTGACAAGGAGAATCATGGCACCTTCACCACCAGAGCAGGCTGTGACAGATCAATGTGCAGACACAGGTGTAGGAGTCCAGAAAAACTGCTCAGTTTGGCTCTGCTCCATTGCCTGGAGCCATTGGGCTGATGTGAGCCTGTAAAAGTGAGCAGCCATTGCCTTGGCTGGAGGGGCTCCTCATTCTGTGTCCTGGCTCTCTGCCAGTCCATCCCAGCTCTGTCTCCTGCTGTCCCCCTCACCCCTCAGAGACTCCTGAGTCTGCAGTGGCCCAGTTAGCACAGAATCCCAGGATGGTTTGGGTGGGAAGGTGTCGCACTTTCACACACACAAAGGACGAGGCAGACAGCAGAAGATAGGCAGGAAAGCTCTATTTTAATTTTCTGACTCCATCTTATATACACTTTGATCAGGAGGCAAAAGGTTGGCTATACACAGGTTGCCAACTCTTGAGCTTGTTGGTGAACATCACCATCAATCATATTTCTCCTCCCAGACGAGAAATATGTAAACAAAATAGATAAATTCTCACTATACATAGTTTACATGAAGCCGCATGAGAATCTCCACTACAAAATTGCAAACACTCACAAGGCAAGAAAATTCAGGGTGACAGGAAGGGACATTAAAGATCATCCTGTCCCTCCTTCTTGCAGGGACACCTTCCACTAGCACAGGCTGCTCCAAGCCCCATCCAGCTTGACCTGGGACACTTCCAAAAATCCAGGGGCAGCCACAGCTGCTCTGGGCACCCTGTGCCAGGGCCTCACCATCCTCATTTGGTTATGTAAGTGGAAGTGAAGAGACTGTTTTCTTCTTATCTAGGTAAAGTGATGTCAGAAGAACAGTTGGTATGACAAGGTTATCAATTCTTAAAATGCTAGAAATGCTGTAAAATTGCCCAAGGTTGCATATAATCTAATCTGAACAAAACAATTTTGGCTTTTTTTTCCTATGAGCTGTTTTCTTGAGTTTTTCCCCAAACTCAACTTTCAAAATGTGTGTTACGGATTGTATTTTTGAGCCATATGTGAACATCAACACATGTCTAATGTTAAACCCCTTTGTTAGGGGGTGTAAAGCTGTTTGATACAAAAGGCATTGAGATTTTTAAATTTTAAATTGCTTTTAAAATAGAATTCAGTATCCTAGTCAGATTCATGTCTTTGGAAAGCTAACTACTAGACAAATGAAAAGAACCTGAGAAAAGAAAAGCTTCTGGAAGTAAGACATCTAAATTTGCACTTTTAAAGTTTTCCTATCATTTGAAAGATTTGTGAAAAGAACACTAGGTATGATTCATTGTAGGGAAATAGTGCAAATTGTGTTAAATATACACTTATCCAGGCAGTGAAAGTGAAGATAATGAATCTGCACATTATAGCCCATATTTTTTGGTGTGTTGGTTGGGGAGGCTGCTTGACATTGTTGAGTACCAGGAATGAATTCTCTTGGGCAGTGTGCAGTAGGAGTAAAGAACAGCCTCTGCATTTTTGATCAATATATTTATTAATTTCCCAGACAGAAGGATAAGGCTCAAAGAATATTGCAGTTCTCTTTACTGCAATGGGTTGAGGTGTTTTGAGCCCAGTGCTTCATAGAGCCCAGGCTGCACTTCTATGGATTCTGGTCCTGCCAGCTGTCCCTTGAGCACTTCCTATGCTTCACTTAGATAAAAGAGGAAAATAGAGTTCATTAAGGGGATGGAATGTTACTGAGAAGTAAAACTTTACGGAAGGAAGGCCATGTAAAATCATGGCTCAGGCCTGTAACTTCAGCTGAGTAGAAAAGGACTGTGAGAAAGACTCAGCTGAGTTAGGGGTTGGAAAACAAGTTACATAACCATGGTGTGTTAACACATGGCTGAATTATGTTATGACTTAAAACTGTGTAACTGATGAAGGCCTAACTGCTTAAAAAGGCCTGGTTCTTGCAATAAAGCAACAATTCTTTGCACCTGCCTGGGGATCCTGTGTCACTGCAGACCCTCACCCACAACACAAGGCAGTAAAAATTTCTGAAGCTTAAACTCAGTCTTTAATAGCTTCTTTTTTCCTAAACCTTTTGTTTCTTTTGTCCATGATGATTTTCTTTAGATACCAAAGGGTGATACAGTAAAAGTAAAATGTTACTCTTTTCTTTCCCTCAATTCTGATAATTCACTTTCCTCCATAAAGGTCCAACTTTTCTTTCTTCCAGAAGCCCACAGACTGATGTGACAATCTTTGTAGTACCTTTTGCTTTTTAATTTTTTATTTGCTTACACGAAGACTGTGTTTGCAGAGTTTGCAAAAGAGACTTCCCTTAAGTAAGTGTCTTTTCCAAAGCCTTGGCTAAACCTCCAGGAGTGAGCCTGGTTTGTCAGTGACTCGCTTCGGGCAGGTATGACTTTGTTGTTGTGCTGCCTTTTGTAGTTTTAATGTGTAAAGGCAGCAGTACGAGATAGCAAAACTCACAAAGAGCTAGCAAAAGGAATTCAGAATTGTTGGCAGTCAACTTCTGTGTTGAGAAAGAACATCAGGAAGTGTAGAAGAGTGGAATAGGGCACGTGCCCAACAGACCAGTTTGATACTCTGCAGTCACAGCTGTGTACAGCTTGTAAAATAAGTCGTGAATAAGCTCTCCCTTTTTCAAAGTGGGGTATAAAAAGAGAAAAAAATTACTGATTAGGTAGATGCAAAAATACATTTCAGGACATGCTGTTTAGCATTTACCTGCCTCAGTGTTGGAGCATATTCTGATTGTGATAGAGCTCAGTCGATGAAATCTGCTTTCGTGCACCCCTGCTTATCTGAATGCTTTCACATAGAAATTAGTGAAAACAGGATATTTAATACATTAAAATTCAGTGGGTTGCATTACTTTCACAGAGCTTTGAAGCCATGTGTGCATTTAAAAACTCAGCAAGGAAATTGTCTGGAGAAAAGAAAGCAAAAGGAGGAAGGGATGAAGACTGCAGTGATCATATTTGTTGACAAAAATGAATCTAGGAGGGCTTGCTAGCATTTGTGAAGTTGGACATAAAAGGCTGTAGGAAGTACAGCAGTTAACAGAGAGGCAGATGTTAACAGAGTAAAATGTAATCAAGATGAATACAAAGAGGTTTTCACTCTGTAAAAGCCAACAATGAAAACACATAAAACATGGGAATGCTGACTAAGAAACAGTATTAGAGAAGCAGGATCATAGGATTGCTAAATTGAATATAAGCATGCAGTATGGTGCTGCTACAAAAATGCAAATATGGGGATAGAACTGAAAGGGGACTTCTCTTTCTTTGGGCTAAGAAGAATGAGTTTATTCAAAGAGCATCCTCTGGGTGAAGCAGTATCATCAGCATTGTTAGGGAAAATGTTCTTCTGGGTTACTGCTTCAAACCAGCACTTACCCACTCCATAAAATTTTTCTCTCTTCAGAACTGACTTTTCAAAAGGCATTGTAGATGAAATTACGATCATTCCCTCATGGCATTAGAGAAATTGCCCCTTACAGCCTTTCTGTCTTTGTCCTGCTTGCAGAGCACTACTCCTTTTCTGCAGAGAACAACTAAAATTGCTGCTTTATTCTGTGTAACCTGTTTATTTTTGCATCTCCCCATTGAATTTTTGACCTGCACCTAAGGAACATCCTAAAACAAGTACTCCTCCAGCAGGTGTTTCTCCAGTATTTCCCTGTGCTTCTGCCATGTTCAGCTGACCTTTTGTGCATAGTCTTTCCATCTGAAAGCTATTTATGCTACATGGAATAGAGGAGAACTTTTCTTAAGACAAAGGTTTTTGTGCTCTGCTTAGGTCAATCATCAGCTTTTCCATTACCACTAAATTAAAATAAAGCAAATTATGGAGGGCTGTTGGAATTGGAATAAATTGGAATCCAAAGGAGGAAAAAAGCTGGATGTTTTTGCTTCTATTACAGTTATTTCTTCTTCCAACAACTTTCTTCTGACTTGTGCTTTGTAAATGGTCTCTTGCAGAGCTCTTTCTGAGGCTTCTTTGCTTAATTTTCTTTTTAGAATTCTGTTGATTTATTTCCTTGGTTGCCATCTGAATCCTACTTTATATGGCTTTTGACAGATGCTTCTGGTTTTAACTTGCTGCAAGCTATGGCTGTTAGTTTCACATTGTACATTTGCTCTGCTGTTGAATATTCTGGATTGCACTTTCACATTATTGCCTTTTGGTCTAATAATGCAAAGCCATATGCAATTTTAGCTTCAGAGTTATGAACTAGATACATAAAACTCTTCAGCATATAAACAGTTGCTCTGTTTGAAGCGGTGGCTGTTCTTGCTGTGAAGTTGTCTCATCATGGCATGCATTGTCCTGACTGAGTACCACGAATTTCACTGAACATTCTTATTAGCAGCTCCTAATACAGGTGGCATGGGAGTTCTGTGGCAGGCTGGTGATGTTACTGTTCAGAAGGAAAAAAGCTATTCTTTTACTGTTAATTACTTTCAAAATTATGTCTGCATGCAATACCATATTTAATTCTACTTGAATATTATCTAGGCTGTTGTAGGGTGGGATTAGTTTAATTACCCTGAAAAGAATTTGAAAGTTCTTAGTTCTTCTGAAGTAATGAAGAATAAGGTAGGGTTGTATTTTCTCTGCAAACCCCTCAGACACATGCTAAGCTTCTGGGGTAACAGCTCATGTTAGATAGAACTGCTGAGAAAAAAAAGGTCAGATAAATCAGAAGTAACTGCCCTTACTGATAACAGCTGTGGTCATGGAAAATAAGAAAGATTTTTCAAAATGTTGGAATCATAGACAAGATGATAAAGGAGTCTCTCAGAGACAACAGATAGTTCTTGAACA
This sequence comes from Argya squamiceps, assembly GCA_037834095.1. Taxonomy (NCBI): domain Eukaryota; kingdom Metazoa; phylum Chordata; class Aves; order Passeriformes; family Leiothrichidae; genus Argya; species Argya squamiceps. The sequence continues at coordinate 593,114 of JBBMKD010000217.1, forward strand.
GCTGACAAAGACAGCAGCAATTGTGCCAGAGCACAATCCAGAGCAAATGCCTTGTCAGGAATTGTGCAAGTGTATTTCCTACTGGGGGGCATCCAGTTCTTCATGTTTGAGCTGAGCAAAGGAAAATGGACAAGGGACATCAGCAAGTTTGCCAAAGAGGGGGACAAGAAACTCATGCACCAATTTGGTTTCTTTTATTCTATAACAAAGCTGTAAGGATCTTATTTCACTGGTCCTTGCAAATCAGTGTAGATGAGGTGTGAAACAAGAATAATTAATGTTGTAGAGTGAGATTTGCCCTCTGGAAATTTAGCTGTGAAGAGGCTGTGATGGACAAAGGGATTCTTTCCTCATGGCCTTGGCTGTATCATTTATGGATAGAGCAGCTTCTTCCATTAAACTGTAATTCACATAGTTTTAAATAGAATCACCAAGAAGTATTAAGAGATCAGGAAATATATGATTTGGAAGAAAAAAATATCACATGTACAGTAGATCAGTTTGCTTAGTTTATAACAAGAGGGATGTTTTGATCTTTTCATTTAATGATGATTCAACAGAGGAAGGTCTGTAACCAGAGATTTCACACAAGACAGAATGCTGAAGACACTTAGGCATGAAGAACGTGGTGTGTGTTGGTGGACTTGCCAGTGACTTCAGGGGAAGACAAATCCACACTTCTTTAGTGAAACACTGAACAGGAGTCACAGGAATGGGAACAAAACAGCAAAAAGGGCCTTGTTTATATGCTGGGGTTTGGGAGAGATCTGGTATGTGACACTGGACAATTGGCTTCGTGTGCTCTGTTTCACACACATTTCACACTGAGGCTTGGCCAGGGCTGGCTCCTGCTCTGGGTACCTGCAGGGCCTTTAAATGGGGTTTTGGTCCTCCTGGCACCAACCCAGGCTGCACACAAAGCAGAGTGTCAGTGCCCTCCCACAGCACATCCCCATTGCCTCTGTGCAGCTCAAGAACAGAAGAGCACCACACTTCCAAGGACATTTTACACAAATTCCTACATTACCTTGCTTTAATGATCTGCAGTTTTCCTTCTCTGCTCATTATTATCTAAACATGGGTTTCTGTACTTGCACATCTTAGCAAAGCACAGTTTGTCTAGAAAAAGCAGTGTAAGAGGATCATGCAATTACAAGTTGTTTCCAGCCTAAATTGCACCTATAGCATGCTTCTACTGGGTTGTACTCAAAAATCATTTACTCAGTAATAATGCAAAAATATCTGTGTATCTTGCAGTCTGAAGTCTTCAGTCATTGGTTTATTGGGCTTTGATCCATTTTAGTGCAGAAGGCTGCAAATGTCTTGTAGGGAAGAAAAATGTAGACAATTCTCTTCTGTAATCTTATTGCTATATCATGTTATTTAAAAAAAAAATTAGTTGGAAGTCTTCATTAAAACTAAATGCTGATGAAAGAGGTGTTGGTGCTTGTTTAAGCACTGCTGTAAAGGGCTAATAGCAGTGGTAGTTGATGTAATGTGATTCTAAAGAATATTCCATGACAATAAATAATCTCATAATAACTAATCACTCTAAAAAGTAAGAAAATCAAGTTTGAAGAGGGCTGGTATGGAGTATTACTGTATTTGAACATCAGCTAGTAGAAAGAATGCAAGATTTAGGCTACAAATTAGAACTATAAAAATGCCACCATTTCAACTAGAATGTGAAAATTAAACTATGGCAAGAGGTAATGAGGAAGTTCATGTGGAACATGACTTTTCAAGTCACTGCTGTACTGGCTTAGCTCAGCTCTTAGCAACAATTACACAGTTGTAGTAGAAAGGGATCTTAGAAGTGGAATTTATCTGCTTGCCCTTTGATAACTGATGGTTCTAGCTGAAAATGCATTTTGTAGTGTGGATTTGCATTTTTTTAAGTTTTAAATTTGCAGGTTATTCTTAAATTTAAATTTGACTGTGGAGATGGTAAGTTGTATTAAACCAACAAATACAGCTGAGAAAAATGAGGCACTCAGGAGCACAAGGGGAGAACCTCTGTTTTTGTATTTGAGACATGGCTACCCCAGTTTACATTTTGATAAGTAGAGTGAGATCTGAGTGCAGGAAATCTCTTGCTTCTTAAAGAGAACAAACAAATTCAGTCTTACCCCAGAGTTCATGATTGCCTCGTGTTTTCTCAAGATTAAATTGACACCATCTAGCAAAATCAGCACTAACAAGAGTTTTCCAGCTCTTTGCACTATCCTGCTGCAGCACGAATTCCCTGTGCTTGTTGGAGCCCTGGTTTTGAGGGCTCCTTTTCACTCTCTGCCCTGTGTAACTGTTTTCTCCATTCTCTGGCATTTGTGCTGTTCAGCTCTGCAATCTGCCTTAGAAGCTGTCTCCTCTGAAGTCCACACTTTGATCCACAGAAAGTGTAAGATCTCACCAAATAGCTGCCTGACTCTGCTGTACCTTTTCTCTTCTAGATCTTTGTGGTTTCTTTTACTAAACTTCATTTTTTTTCCCTTTGATCTCTTCTGGGTTTGTTTTTTATTCTCTTTAGTCTAAACAAGCTGTCCTACAGGCAGCTTTTTCTTTTTGGTCTGCACAACACATTTCCTGGCCTTGACACCTCCTTCTTTTTTGTTTATTTACAGGTGTTGCCCTGTTATCTTCCCTGCCAGTTAATTTTCTTCTATGCCAGGAGTTTAATGTGTTTTAAATCAAATTGTGTGTTACGGTATTCTTGAAAATAGCCTGGTCCCAGCCCATCTGGAAAGCTTTTTTCTCAGCTGTCTCCCCTTGCTCCTTATTTGCCGTGTTATTTCTCTGTTCCTAGACCTAGTGCAGTCGGGGGGGGGAACACAACAAATCCCAAAGCCCTTTTTCTTTTATGGCCTCACTGTGGACTTAGCTGTGCCACAATAACATAAACCCTGTGAAAGTTACAGTGCAAGTTTCAGGTTGTTGATTAGAATTCCCTTCCTGTTAGCAGGGGACATGGGCATTTCTGTTGGATAATTCAGGACAAAAAGCAAAAGCACACAGGGAGCTGGAGCAGAAGGTTTGAAGATCTCCCTGCACGGGTCTGTGGCTGCTGACTGGAGAGGGACCCCAGTGCTCCATGTCCACCTGCCATCAACCAGACACCTCCAGGAGCTCCCAGGAGAGGAATGTCACCTTAGCCCAGGTATGTGCAGCACAGCTGCCAGCAGGAGCTGTGAGAAAAAATGGGATTACAGGCAGCAGGATTTGGAGATGATAACATTTTCTTTCTTTTTCTCCCTTACTGGAGGTGTCATGGACTGGTCTGAACTATGAACGTGATTGTGATTTGTACTCTGAAACAGTAAACTGGTCTCACTTGCCTTACAAAAATCCCTCTGAAATTGGTTTCCTGTTTCTTTGCCGAAGTCTGAACAAAATATCTCAAGGCATAAGACTTGCAAAATAAAGATCTTGTTATCTCAGAGTCATGAACCAAACACCAAATTTAGGCAGGAATCAATCTTCATGTGAACAGCAGATGATTCTTAATTCATCTGTTCTTTTTTAAAAGAGGAGGAAAGCAAAACGGAGTAGTAGGACAAAATGCCAGTAAATGAAAGACAGTTCTTCTATGCATCTTTTGAAGACAAATGCACAGAAGTATCCTTTTGGCTGTTTCTGTGCTTTAGGTACTGTGTGGGACTAGCAAAATACTGCAACTGTGTAATGTAAAGCCTCCTGTAAGTACCAATGCTATGCAATTTGTATTTTTTTTAAGAAAGATATTAGCATAAATCCCATGAACCATTTATTATTTCTTAGATTCAGGAAGAATTGGGATTTTTCTTACCTTGAGCTTACAGAGACCACCATATCAGGGAGGAGTCTTGTGAGATGCATAGGGGCAGTGGAAATTAAATGAGTAAGGGGTTTTTTTTGTTTTTTTTTAAATTCACCCAAGTGTTTGCTTATAGAACATCATTATATCTTCCTAGAAGGAGCTGCTTTCATATAAAGTGCAAAGGCGCTGCAGGAGTTGCCTGCACTACTTGATGGGATTATGCAGATTGCCAGGGAAGAAAGCAACACTGTGACACGCTGCTGTGGAGTTGTCTTTTAAATATTCCTTTCCTAGACCTAAGTGCATCATTGCAGGGGCCCAAAGCTAGACCTGGGAAGGTGTCAGCTATGTTTTATGGGAATGCTGCATTTATTTCAGAACCTGCAATTGTGGTGAAACAGAATCTTTGCTGGGAAATCACTGACTTTATAGTTCTGTCAGTCTCCATTTCATGATGCTCCCCAGCAGCAGGTTTTGTTTGTTTAGAGCTAAACTTGGTGGTGCCTGAGCTGTGTGAGAATGACCTTCAGTGGAGTGGTTGGGAGGAGGAGGAGAGGGTTGAAGTGATGTTTTGCCGTGCACTGAGAGAGGTGGTGTTTTAGTGGATCAGGACCAGGGTGTGTGATGCAGCAACCCTTGTTGCCTGGTGTGGGTCTCCATCTGCTCTCCATGGGGAAGGCAGGAGTGTTTGCACACACACACAAATGATATAAACTCCCTGGCACAGCTCTGGTACTGCTGAGACTGTGTGGCCAGGGGAGCATCCCTCAGCACTGGGGTTGCAGAGACAAGAGCAGGTTCAAAGCAAGAGGGGTCAGGTTTGAACATGGAAAAAAACCCAATGGGACCATTGTAAGAGGGCCAGAAGCTCTGGCACCAGAGGTGAAGCTTTCTCTCCTCCACCTGGCAAGAAGCAACCTAAAATTTAGCTAAAAGAATAAAAGAAAATCTTCCCAATTTCCAGGAAAAACATCTCACATGTATAGTTTATTATTTTTTGCTTCATTTTCCTGACATAACCAAGGCCTCAGGTTGAGAAATGTGAAAGAGTTTATCCAACATTAATCTGTTTTTAAACTAAGGGTTGAATAGCATGCAATAAATACTTTGGCATGTTAATGAGCATTATAGGAGCAATAAGAATTAAACAAAATAATACCTGCTGGGTGCTTAATTGACCAGCATTCACTTTGAGCCATAACTGAGGCTGGAGTTCTTTGGGAAAAAGAGTTGTGATTATGTAATGAAAGATGATTATAGCTCAAGCACAAGGGAATGGATTATGTTTGCAGAGATACCAAATGCCAGAACGAAGATTATTTTTGCACCTGTAGCATCTGGTCCTGTGAGAAAGTAAATTAGAATAAATATCCCCCTGTTCTTGTACAATGACTTTCTTATATTCTTATGAAATATTTTTAATCTCCACTTGTGGAATTCTTCCTCCCACAGGAGAGATAATTTTTACATGGAGCATCTGCCAGTCATTTCTGCTCCCAGGCCCACGGAATGCACATGAAAAGAATGTCTCAGGGAATTTGACTTCTAGGATTGCAATGAGAGCTCTTGGACACATCCCTCAGGACACCATCTTCTCAACATCAGGGTCATCCAGAAATGGATCTCTTGCTCAGACAGTGACAAAAATCCCCTGAGTCTTTTCCTGTCCAGGCAGAGTTAGATCAGACTCCCAGTCAGACCTCCTCTTGTGTGAGGGCCGCGGGGATTTGCAGGTCAGCTCACATTTGTCTGCACTTTGACAGTGTGGCACAGGGTGAGGTAGTATTCTTCACAGTTGATTCTCTTGCTCTCACACCAATATTGTGTTGGAATGAGACTTCTTTGGTGTCAGCAAGAGCTCAGAGTACTCAGCCCCCTTTGTTCTTGAACTTATTTTCTCATTGCAGGAGAATATGCAGACCCTTCTTATCCCAGCTCTGCAGGATGATTAGCTGCATTGTAAACAAAGGATTTGTAACCAGCCATTATTTTCTATTCCATTTTAATGTGGCTGTCCGTAGAGCACACAATTTAAGTTTTAATTGCTTATTAAGAGTAGCCATTGCAGTTAGATAATTCTGTGAAGAAAAGGGAAAACAAATTACTTGCCACTAATCTATGTTCCATTTTAGCACCCTGGAGGAGGAGGAGGAGGAGGTTAAACACACATCATTCTTTCACCCAAATGTCAATAACAGCTTATTCAAAATTGTTTTCTAGATTTTCAGGGCATTAGAAGTTTTTGCACCCACAGACAGGTGGTTGTTGGCTGTAGAAAATTGTAATAGAAAGAGATGGAAGCTACAGTCTGCAATTATGTAGTAGAAAAACAGTCCAGCAGTGTGAAATCTCCTTTTCTCCCAGGAATAATATCATGGTGAAAATTGTTCTGTAGCACTGATGTGACACTGCTATCTTAGAAAACAGGTTTTAGTAGGTTTTATTTTTAGTACTTTCTTAGAGAAGCCAACTGTGTGCTTCTCCCTATAAAAAGTTAGACATATTTTAAAAATTCCTTTTGATAAACAAGGTATGAGAACTAACCTGAAGAAAACTGGTGTTCTATATACTAATGAGTTTCAGTCAATACTTTCATAAGACTTAGTGATGGAAATTGTCTTTTCACAGGGTTTGCAAAGAAAGGCAGATACAAAATGAACTGGACATTTTTAAGTTTTCCAGAGGAAAAGACAGTTGATCTAAAGAGTTGGACTTTGGTCAAGGAAGAAGTCTGGAAGGTGTCACTGATAGAATGATTGGATCTGTTAGGAAATAGTCATCTGGGTTTTCTATTAAAAATACTTTTGGTGTCTCACAACCCGCCTGCAAGAACAATTGCCTTTCTAAAGCACTGAGAGGGCTAAGAGGCAGTGGGGCCATGCAGAGCTTTAGACAGGCAGTGAGGTGTGCTGTTTAAAGCAGAACCTCTCAGAGGAGTGGAATATTCTATGCACACTAGGATTCTCTGAGGTTTTGGTGCCCAGGGTTTGATGGAACCTGGGGCTGGGGTGTGTTTTACAAGCCATGAGTGAGGTAAAGCAGAAGGAAGGCGTTTCTGTACATTCTCAGTGTGTTATGTGAAGTGTGGAACAGGACCCTGCCTCCAGTTCCACACAGGAAAGGATCCTTGAGCTCCAGTCAGTCAGCACCATTGCTGCCAGCTTAGTGTTTTATTAAGATACTTGTCTTTGATCATTGTGTTAACAGAGTTTGGTGCTTCTCAGCCTGAAGAGATGCATAACTCTGCTTTTACAGTGCCATGATTCCGTTGTCTTCAATGGTGCTACATGGTTTAAAATGAATGCTAATAGACATCTGAATTAACTCCTGTGTGTTCCCCTTCAGAATGATACAGGAGACAGGCTTTTTATGCACTTCATTTAGTCACGTATTAATATTTTAAATCCTTAGAATAAAAGACTTCCTGGAGGACTGGAAAGATGATTTGTATTTCTAGTCTGCTCTGCCAAACAGCAGAAGTTCAAAAAAGGAAAGAAATATCATGATTTCTTTCGATGCAACTTGATGGTGTACTTTGAAATTACTTCTTAAGTTTTAATGTCAGTAATATTTGAGTGGTTTGGGTTATTATTAATAATTGACCTTAAGTACCTTCAATGACCTGCTCAATTTCTAATCTGAATTTATGAAGTCTTTAATAATACTGTGCTGGAAAGCGGTGATGAAAAGAAAAAAAGCTTCTGATTTTCTAATGAACTTTTTTTTCTGCAGAGAAAAATGGGGTGGTGTTTTTAGTAAGACTCAGTTCTTACTTAAATGATAAATAAAGAGGAGGCATTTTATGGGCATTGCATTTACATAGTTATCTCACCATTATTGTTTTTACTTAAATTGGCCTTCTGTCACCATTCACTTACTGGTTAGAGTGGTGTTTTTAAAGGGAGATGTTCTCTGCAGTTTCTTAATTAAAATCAAAGACAGAAGACTGTGCTTTTTTTGGTTTATTGTTTTGGTTATTTTGTGTGTGTTTTAATAATAAAAGATCTATCTGCACAAATAGGAAGCATTGGACACAATATTGCATCAATATAGGTGCAGTTTAGATTGTCTGAAAATGCAAATGATGAGTACAACTACCTGATGGTGTAGAGTTATTCACTGGGATGTCTTCAATTATTAATTTCTAATGGTTTATAGTGGAGTTAAAGCATTACCCCTGGACTGCACTGATGCTCCATGCCTCAGTTCTCCAGCATTAAAATAAGGGTAGTAAGTCCTCCCTTTTGCCCTTTCATTTTCTCTTTGGTACAGAGCCTAAATTTGGGGCTCTGAGTGTCTCTCCCCTGTGTTTGCTTGTTCAGCAGTGTGAAATCCTTGAGTGCTACTGTTGTACTGACAATATGAACAAATTATCTCTCACTTCTTCAGCTCTTGGGTTTGCTGTTCATTGTTAAGGAAGGTTATTCTCTTAAATGTGGTTTTAATAAACCCCTTTAGACATTTTTTCATGGCTTTTCTATTCGTTGTGAAGATCTCTTTCCCATAGCTGCTACATTGGGATTTTATTTGAGTTGGAGCTTGTATTAGCTGACAAGACTTAGGGATTTTGTATGTGAATCAACCTGCCATTGCTCAGCTGAGTTTATTGTCTCCTGAATTATTCCACCTCTTTCCCCTTCCCCAGCATTTGTGCTCTGGGAAGTGATGGCACTTTCTCAGGAGAATATTTAATGGTGTTAATTTTCAGAACCAGAGAAAGGAAAGATGCTTAGAGCTCCCCCCATAAAACGTACACAAAGATGGATTTGTCCTTAGCATGCAGGCAGTCCTTAGACTGTCAGTTATGCAAGTTCATAGACAGTGATTTCTGACCTAACTTTCTGCTCACTCCTGGTTTCTAGCAGGCAGATCATCAGTGAATTATTTAAAGATACAGAAAGAGTACCTGCATAAAAAAATAAAATGAATGCTAGTAGCTTGAAATGAAAATGATTTGTTTATGCTCTTTCACAGTAAAATATGTTTTAATTTTTTTCATCTGCAGTGCTGCAGTGATTTGAAAGCCAGATCAAGTTCACCAGGGGCATTATTATAAAACTGGAATTAAAGCTCAGCCTACTCAATTTATCTGTATCATAAAGCAGTCAAAAATGCTGATGGCAGTTGAGCTATTGATAGTTTATCAAGTTTTATGGACTAATGGAATGTAGATCACCAGTGCTTGTGTTAATAATGATTTTATAGCACTGTTTTTAAATAAAGGCAATGATTAAAGAATGTTGGTTAAACAACATGTCTGATAGTTCTCTAGAAAATATTTCTTCTTTCTTTTTCCTTTTTAGTTGAATTCAGAAGCCCTAAGAGTTGCACTTTACTTATTGAGGGAGAGCGTGTCAATAACCATAAACTGGAGAATAGCTAATAAACATGCTGGATACTTTTAATTAATTCTTGATTGCAAAGTGTCAGAGTAAGAGGGTGTGTGTGGTCGCTGGCTTTGCCTCTCCTTGCACCCCTTCATGTGCCTGTACCTGCCCCTACCTACAGATTGTGTAGTACAGCAGCCACACTGACCTGTGTAAACTGGAAAGCTCATTATTTTGCAATTAGATGTCACTGATTTGACATTTTTTAGAACATGCAGAGTGTGTCTAAATGTGATGCCCAGAAGGCTTGATTTGGCTGGTTTTTGTCAGTCATCCTGAGGGATGTCCCTTTTTTCAGAAGTGGCTCAAGTGAGAGAGGATACATTATCAATGTATCCTGAACAGGAATGGCAGTTTGGTGCTGGGAAGACAAAAGTTCTGCCACAGCTGCCCAGACAAGGCCTCTCATGCAAGGACAGCTACACATGGGCAGGTTCCCTGGCTGGCTGTGGAATCCCTTCCCAGGGACAAAGATCCAACTTCAGGGATTACGTGTGGGCTGGAGCCTGTTCTGCTCCTCATGTCACAGCAGTCACAGGACTGCCAAGCTGCCAGGTCCTGGCACAAGGAATCAGAAATACCACATCAAACAGGTGGGGGTCCACCTGAAACCCAGATTTGTTACTAAAAGCCAGAAACTGGAATTCTCATCAGGATAAGATGAAGCATGAGGCTTGTCTTGGTGGCTGTCTGACATGGGCCCAGTAGGGCTGAATGACTGAAACCCTTCTGGCTGTCACCTCACGTCTGACAGTGCTGAGTAGAGCATTGCTTCATTTCTTGTAAGTGTGAGCTTGCTAATAGTTTATAAGAATCAGTTCTTGTCATTTTACTGGCATGAGGGAATTTGTCAGTACCTTCAGATGTCTCAGCTGTGGTTTTTATTATACCCTTTTTTTCCTTGGCTAGGGAGGAAATGCACCTTGGCATTGAGAGAAATTATTTTCGTGCAGGAATAGTTCTGGTAAAATTAATCTGAATTCAATATAAGGATAATCATTTAGTTAATCAAATAGAATATTTGTCACAGGCAAAGCTGGCTTGATTAAGGAATTTTCCTTTATTTATTGGCAACTAACACAAACTTATTAGTGATCCATATATTGAGAAAAAAAAAGCCAAACAATTTATCCCTTAGAGAAATACTTTCCCTCCCCTCTCCCCAGGCTCAGGTTTAGCCCACCACATTTTCATGCTCCTTCCTGCTGCTGTTCCTGCAGGTGTTTTCCCCCTTCCCTCAGAACTGGAGGGGCTGCTGGGAGGTGCTGGGAGGCTAAAGTCACCTCTTCTCCCTGAGAGCAAACCCAGAGAGGCCAAGTGCTCCAGCCCTGAGCATCCCAAGGGCTCTGCAGAACTTGCCTCTCTCAGGTGCTGGCAGCTGTGGGCTGTAGGGAGTTACAACCCCAGAGCCTGCACCAGATCTGCTCAGTTCAGCCTGGCTGCCCATCTGAGAATATAAAATGGTTTTCTTTACCATGTTGGCAACTATCTCAGGTTTCTCAGGTTAGTTCATACGATGGCCTCTTTGGGGTGTGAGCTAATATTTACTGCTGCTCATCCTTCATCTTTTGAGATCAGTTGGAGTGTGTCGCCAGAGAGAAGGAGCTTTGCTTTTCATTCACTGCTCTAAGTTTTGGTGCTGCAAGGATTGGGGTACAGTGGAAACACAAAGGTGAGAAAGATGTTTTCAGTGAAATTAACTGCTATTGTACTGACATAGCCTGGTTATGAAACCACCCTGTCTCCTTTCCTCTGCTAGTAGGTGCATCTTTTCTCTGTAACTTCAGAAACTGTGGAATAGCTTTCTTCCAATCTTTTAAATCCTTGGAGAAAAATACTAGAAGGGATCTACTTGTAGCTTTAAATTACTTATATTACAGGCTGTTAATTTAAAGCTACATTAAATGGTAGCACCCAGCAAGGGAAGAGCTCCCCTCTTCTCGTACCATATGCATTCTGGATGTTTACTTCATTCTGTGTTTGCTTTTTGGTTCCTATCCATCATCTCCTGTATAAATCACAGGTCTGAGAAACTGAACCTATGAGGCAAGTTTAATGTTTTTCTTTCTTCTGTGTTGTTCACAGTAGAGGAAAGAGACGAAAAATCAAGTAGAAAACTCAGGCAGCCACAACTAAGAAAAATTCCTGATCCTTCAAAGACACAGGGCTTTTTACTGACTTCAAAGCATGTTGTGTCAGACTGATGTTCAGCATGAGACACAAGCCTCACAGTTGTTGATGGTACTCCTTAAAGATTTCCTTCTGCAAATACACGAAGATTAAGCCTGAGCTAACTTCTGTGTTATTTTGTCATTAGTTTAGCTTTAAATAAGTGAAGAGTCAATCCTGTAAAAGTCATTTACTAAGCCCATCACTGAGACTTCCTGCACCACATTTTTGTGGTCCATAATCTAGGAAGTCTCTAACTTCTGACAGGTCCCCAGATGGTTTGGTGGCTGCTTCCTGTCAGAAACAGAGGTGCCTAAATCAATGCTGTCAGCTCACTTGGGATATCTAAACCTTGATCTTCTTAGAGCCAGCAAGAACATTGGTGTGAGTGCAGGGAGAAGGCTGTAAGGGGATTGCAGTCGTGTTTAGACGACATTTCCCCTTTTTGTTTCTGTTTTTACTTGGTTTAAATAGGTTAAGAATATGTTTTAAGCCTGTCTGCATATGAAACCAGAGAAGATCTCATTTGGTTTGCTATCTGTACAGTAAGAGTTGTAAGGACTGGTTGTGGAAAGGGCATTAGAAACCAAGGGATGGATGAATTTTCTCAGACTGTCCTGGATATCATTCTTTTGTTAAAGGAAGCTGGCTGTTGGAAATACTCAGAGAAATTTTGCAAAACCAGAGTGGTACATGGATTCCTATCCATTATGGAGTGTCTTCTAGACCTTCCTGAGTTCTTGCAGGCAGAGGGAGTGCTGCTGTTTGGATTCCAGGTTGCACAGCTCAAGGTGTTTGCCTGTAATAACTCAATAATGTTCCCTCAACTTTCATTCCCATCTCAAGCCTTGTATGTTGGTTTATGTTATATATCAAGTGACTGCTCAAGCTGGTTTTTTTGGAGTGGGGTTTTTCGTGCTGCATTGCATTTTTATGCTTTCCTAAGTTTTTTTGCCTTTGGTGTGACCTGTGGCCATGAATCAATGAAATGTAGATAACTCAAGATTGTTTATGACTTCTGAGTTAACAGAAGGTGCTTGTGGTTTATTGATGTCATTCATGTAAGGTACTGAAGGGCAGTTTCTTGTGGATTTAGTTATGTTGTCACAGTATTTATCCAGCACTTAATTCCAACAAGTTCAAGGCTATCTCAACACCTGTTTAATGATAGGTACTTGCTAAAAATACTTAGCAATAAACCTCTGCTAAGCAGTAGCATTTCTAAGCACTATGGGTTGGGATGTTAAACGCAGCTTTAAAAAAAAATGAACCAAGGAAGAAAGAACAAAACATAAAAAAGGCCCTAGAAGTGATGGAGGGGTATTTATTGAAATTAATGGCAAGATATTTGTGCATTGATTACAGTGTAACATTGCACCGATCAGGCAGGTCTCAGAAGTCACGTGTGTCAATACAGGGGATTTGAGGGATCTTTTTAAAGTGCAAAGGAGTGAGACCAGGAAACCTTCTAAGAACAAGGAAAAAGTACCTGCCTACCTGCTGAGCTGAGCTGTGAAGGCAGAACACCAAGCTTAGAGCTGCTATTGGTGCAAAAGTGGGTTTTCCTAAGTGCTGCCTGTGCACACCTGCTGTGAGACACCAGGGCCTCTCCAGCATTTTGTTCTTGGCTGGGATTTAACTGCGTGTGATCAGAGAAAAAGTGCTGACTTGTTACCATTTCCTACATCCACAGTGCTGGTGGTGAGAGGGGAGGAAGGCAGGTTGCACTCCTCTGGGTAATTTCAGTGTTAAAAATAAGAAATCAAGAATTTCCAAGTAACCCAGAAAATGAGCTGTGAAGTTTTTGCAAGGCACAAGTGTTTCTGAATGTCTTTGTGTTTATGAAGGTGCTTCTTATAGGGAGGAGATGCCTCAAGAATGTTCATATCCTTATGCTGTTATTAATGCAAATAGTCTCCTTCTCCTCTTTTTCTTTCTCAGTGTCTTTTTGTCTTGGATTGTGGAGTTTTGTTAAGACCTGAAATACTTTTTCTAAAGATTTTGCTAATGCCATGGGTGCCAAGATAATTCCTACGTCATTGCCTCCAATAATTTGATCAATCTAATAGTACTTTCCAGGGTCTTCCAAATGTGCAATCAAAGTGAATTTATTTCAAGTGCATTTTGATTCATGTGGTTCATCCTTACCTGAGTGATTTGTTTCAAAGGTGAGGATACAGCTGAAGAAAGGATTGTGGGGTTGCCATGGGTTTGTATATCCTTTATTTCTACAAAGTAAACATAATTCCAGAGGAGGGAAATACTATAGATATTATTTAGAAACTAATTGAAATAAAGATGTTTGTTAATTAGTTATGGCTGTTTAAAAATAAGGAGCTAACCATAAAATCTCATTATGTGGAGGAAAAATATCCTCACAGTTCTCTTCCTAAACTTGTTCAGACTTAGTCTGTGGCAGTACACCTGTCTTTTGATGTGATGATTTTGTTTGCTTCTCATAGAGCTTCCCTGTGTTCTAAGTGTAATAGCTGCTTATAAATAACTAAAATCACAGCATTGTTTTTACTTACAGGTTTTAGAGAATCTATTGGAATGCACGTGGGGGGTTTGTCTTTGTGAAGGTGAGGAGGAGAAGGTGCAGAGAGGTGGCACAGCCTTGCTCAGTGTCACAGTCACCTCCTGAGCCTGCAGGGCTGCTGGGTCCTTTTTCCTGGCAAACCCCAGCCCAGCTGCTGAGAAAGAGTTGCTGTCAGAGCCACAGACTCACAGCTTGGACAGGTCATGCTCTGTATTGACACATCTTGCTTTGTCCCCAAAAAAGGGCATTGTGCTTATAGAGCAGGACTTCGCTCTGTCAAAACTTCCTCCATGACCTGATAAACTGTGGAGCAGTAATTTGGTTGTTAGATTTGTGCATACTCGTTCTGTGTTGGAAAAAGGTGGAAAAACTAGGGAATGGTGAATGAATTACAGTGGCTGGTTCTGACCAAAGTCTAATGATACAAAGCAGAAAGTCTGACTGTTAAAGTAAATTATTCAAATACCTGCTGAAGGCTTTAAAAAACGTATGCCACTCTCAAGGTTTGTTATGACAGACAATATGCCAAATAATTTCTATACTATGAATCCTTGGAAAACAAGTTCTGAGTCATGAAATCTCCTATGCAGGGCAAGCCAATTTTCATTGAGGAAGAGTAATTTACCTTACTGTGGCTGCAGTAGCCCAGACCTCAATGCCATGAGCACATACATTTCAGCAGCCACCAAGGATGGTGTTACTGATCAACTTGGCAGTGAGGAAACAGATGAAGCTGACTTGCTGGGAGCATCATTCTTTTGTGTCTCCCCACACTTCTTGTAAGTAAATAAAGTTTGAATTGTGGAAATGCTTTGCTGACTGTATAGTTTATATGGCCTTTATATGATTGATGGACAGATGGATTCTGTACTATGTGTTTCCGTGGCTGAAATAACATGGAATTCCTATACTCAGCATTTGGTCCATAGGCATTCTTTTTTATTTCACACAGTAGTATTCCAGGAAGGAAACTGCTTCCTACATCTTATTAATCAAATAAGACTTCCAAATTTTAGTTATTATCACGAATAACTTTATTTTTCTTCTAGTTTTTAAATTCAAGCAGTTTGTATGCTGGTGGCCTTCTACCTCTTTAGAACATTGTGTTTGCTAAATGACTGTCAGCAGACCTAAAATCAGCATTGACATTGATAAAATTATGTCAGTAGACACAAT
Organism: Argya squamiceps; assembly: GCA_037834095.1. Taxonomy (NCBI): domain Eukaryota; kingdom Metazoa; phylum Chordata; class Aves; order Passeriformes; family Leiothrichidae; genus Argya; species Argya squamiceps. The sequence goes on from JBBMKD010000217.1 coordinate 608,178, forward strand.
GCAGGATTAATTAGAAAGTTTGGCTTATAGAAAATCACTTTGTATACTCTTTCACTGCCTGCATTATCATTCTTAATGAGAATTACATAGGGCTGCTAGCAAACACTTCCCATTTGGAGGTGACTTACACTGCCACACTCTCTTTCTGTATATGAGTTATCATTTCTGCATATAAAGTTAAATAAATAATGTTCCTAAGCTTGGGAAGTTTGACCTGTTTGACCACGGGAAAGGACAGTTGCTGAACACAGTCATTGTCTGCTCTTGTATCTCATTGCCAAACACTTACACTGTTAGAATGAGCAGGAAAAGCCAGAAAAGTGGCAAATCCTCCTCCAGCTGCAGTGTTTAACTCCAGCTTGTACCTCTTTATCAGATCTGCTGTGGCTTATCTAGCAGGTTGCAGGTGTGATGTGGAAGTTGTTATGCACAGTGTGTGACCTGTGCTGAGTTTAAATAAAGCTGTTGCCAACAAGTTGTTAAAAAACCCCCTCAGCTTCACTCTGAATCTCCCTCTTTGAGGAGCACTGAAATTCATGATAATCCAAGGAGGAATGATAGTCTTTAGAAGTAATGTGTGAGGGAAAAGGAAACAAAGGGAGTTATTCTTTGTTTATTCTCCTCAAGATCAGAATCTATAATTTATTAGTCACAATAAAATAAAGGTAGAAAACTTCCATGGAGCTTTCTGACAAGACTTTTACCAGTGAGACTCTCACATAGGAGAGCTAGAACTTTAGGGAAAAGAAAGGATTGTTCAAAAACAAATCAGACATTGTGGGGGAGAAGGAGGGTCAGTATAAATCAAACAGGGGAAGAGGATGGTGGGTGATTCCTGCTCCCACAGCTCACAGTCCTTGAGAGAGGCCTGGCTGTGCTGTAGCAGAGAGAATGAATGTGTTCATCCAGCTTCTGGCTCTGCATGTTTCTTTGGGATGACATGAACAGGAGTGGTTTTAATAGATTAAAAGGTGATGTTTTAGAAGGATAATATTGATAGAGACCAGTGCTTATTTAATAGTGATTTCATTTTCCTGGAGGTTTGCACAGTCAGTGCAGTATTTTACTGTGCTCCCTACACAGCACTCATGTTTCAACCTGAACTGTTCCTGGGGGAATGGAGCTTATTGATACCAGACTTTCAGTGGTGTAAACAAATTACACAGAAACATTTGTTCCATGTCCAGGAAATATGGCACGTGTATTACAGCCTAATTTAAAAGGAGATATTAATAACTAAAAACTGCCCATCATAATTCATTCCAGAGCTTAATGGAGGATAAATGCTTTGTATCACAGAGATCTGGCTCCCATTTTGCTGTCAGTTTGTGTATGCAGCAGTTCAGCCACGGGTGAGAGTGAGTTTGTGGGCTGGAGAAGGGGACAATAATTTGAGTTTTAAAAAATATTTTATATAATTTAAGATCTTCTGTTAAAAAAACTAAGTTCAAATAGATTCATAATCTGAAAAAAATCTCTCACAGTGGGAACTTAATTTCAATAATATGATAGAGAACTTTTATTGTACTCTTTGAGGCACATGAAATGCATATTTGTGTTAAAATAGATTTTTTAAAGTGTGTTGGACAGGGTCCTACCACAATTAGTGGTTCTACACAGAGTCTGCTAAGATGCATCACAAACTGATGCCTTATAAGCATTTGGAGCAGCACCAGTGCAGGGAGCACTGGCACGAGGTGCCTCAGCCCAGTGCCAGCTCTGCTGCCCAAAGGCAGCCCCTGGGCATGGCTTTCCAGGATTTCTGCAAAACAATGCTGTGGATATTCCTTATCTCAGCAGCAAGGGAAACTTCACCCTGTTACAGGGAGTCCTCCTGCCTCTGCCATTCCAGCCTGCAGCCAGCTCTCCCCTGCCTTCCATGCCAGGTGGTTTGTTTGGTCACCCATTGGCACTGCTGAGCAGTTACCATCTCAATTTCCCAGTCAGGTACTTCTGCAGTGACCTTACCCTGGATATATCTAATGTCTCCTGAAGTATCTGAAGTGAAAGAGGAAAAAGAAGTAAAGTCAGTATGTTGAACCCAAAGGTAACCATCTACCTCAGGATTTGAGGGTTGTGCCCTTTCTATGCTTTCTGTAATTGGTGATGTTGACACCTTTTGTCAATGCATCATTTATTATTGTGGGGTTTAAGCTAAGCCTGGACACATCTATCCATGGTGTTGTAATGGTTTGAAAGCAAAACAAGTGAGAGGCTCCAAGTCAGAAATACAATTTAATAAGAAAAAGAAAAAAAGTGTAAAATAAAATAAATGCAATAATACAAAAGACCACTGACAGTGTCAGAATACAACCTGAGTGGGATGATGGAAGCAGTGATCCCGTAGAAAGGTCTGGTAGCTCTGATCCTCTGGGAAT
>JBBMKD010000217.1:612595-644527 GCA_037834095.1 Argya squamiceps
CCTTTTTTTTCTTTTTCTTATTAAATTGTATTTCTGACTTGGAGCCTCTCACTTGTTTTGCTTTCAAACCACTACAGTGGGTATGGCTCTGAAATCACAGCAAGATCCACAGCTCCTCCTTCCAGAGGGTGCTTTTGCCTTCAAATTTCTGTCCCCATTTCAGATGGAGCAGTGCCCCCCTTGGTGGGGAGCCCCCATTTTCTCCCCAAGTGCTTGAAGCACTGCACTCTGCAGAGTATTCCCTACCTGTGTTGAGACCATTAACAATATTCCAAGAGATTTCCAGGGGAGAAGCCTCCCTACAGTTTTGCTTTCTTGCAAACTATTCTGTTTTTCTACCCTAGCACCTTCTTAGCACATGCTCCAGAAATCGTAACTTGGTAAATTATGGTCTGCTGTCATCAGCCCTCAGCATCAAATACCTCATCACTGAGACAGAGCTGCCAGAGAGCTGAAAGCTTTTAATCCTACACACAGATCCACCACCCATAATTTCAGTCAAATGTCTTTTCAAGGATAGACTGACAGATTTAAGTCCTAATGGCAGTCTATAAATTCTGCAAGACAGGCTTTTAATATCCTAGTCTATGGCTATACTTTCTAATTCTTGAGAATATTCAATCTATTCCTCCTTCCTCATCCTCTTTCTAAGAAACCATCACAGGATCTTGAAATCCTATCATTATTTTATCCAGGTGCTATAAAATGAATCTCCTATACACTTTGATGCAAATGAGTTTTTCAGAAACTTCTCCCCATTTAAAAGACTGAAGACTAGAAAACGTTTTGAATTTTTTGATCCAAAACTTCTTATTTAGCATGGTACCTCTCTGGGCAGTATTCTGCTGAAGAAGGTAGCAATTTCCACTTCTCAGGCTGTAGGATATAGACACCCACATGTGCACCAGGTCACTGCATCAGTTCTCAGCAGGTGAGAACCAGTCTCAGTCAGTTCCAAGGGGGGCTGTTGGTGTTTCCTGTAGCCACCTTTAAAGATTGTGCTGCTGGCCAACAGACACCTTGGATATGGGGGGAAACAGGACTTTCTTTATCTGCACAAGTACTGAGGAGCAGAGCATTGGTTCTGCCTTTGCAATGAGCTCAGGAAGATGTAGGTGAAGGAAGATTGTTGGACCTCTGCATAATATAATAAATTATACTCTATCTGTAACTTAGAGCAGAATTCACTTCCCAGTGTCATTTCCAGGCCTCCCTGTCACAAGCACAACATAAAAGAACCACACTCACGTCAGGTTCAGAGGTGAGCAGAGAAAGAGGAAGTTTATTATGATTTGGGGTTTAAATAGGATTTGGAATTTGCTCAAGGAGTGGGGGATGAGAGGACCACCCCTCTGACCCCAGTGGTCAAACCAGCAGTCCATCACAGAGAGGGATGAAAACAATCTACTTTTGTTGATGTTAAATGCGTGAAAAACTCCAGTAGAATTATGTAAACAAAGATCAGAAGGCTGAAATCAGGGTGACACTTCCCCAAGTTCTTCAGGTAATTTTGCCCCCAAACACCAGTGAAAACTCCCAGCAGATCACACCTGCAGGCATTGTGTGAGATGGAAACATGACACAGCCTGCCAAGCTCCCCTCAGCCCTTGCAGAAAAGCATTTTCTCCTGCCAGGACACAGATATTAGTTGGAGTTATCTGTGTGCAAAGTCTTTGGGAACAAAGCATTGAGCAGTTCACTCAGTTTATTTCTGTGAATATTCATTTGGATTTTTAAACTAATTGATGTGGAGTGCTTTGAAATAATTCTGTATTTACTGTTCACATGTATCTGGGGGATCATCTTCTCCCATGTGAATTTTCACAAGTAGTCCAAGCAGCATCTGACTGTGAACTACAAAATATGTGTATCAAAATTCCCACTGCTCTTGTTATCCAAACTATTCAGTGAGGAACAGAATACCATTTAATTTCACAAGTGACTGTAAAGAATCTGGTTGTGAAGATAATTTCTGAATATGTCAGGCAAATTAATATTGATTAATAAATCTATTCAGTAGTTTTTCACTAGATGTGAATTTCACTAAATTTATGAAACTACTTTCAATTTCTAACAGTTCCAGTAAGAATTTGGATTATGTTAACAAAATTTGCTACTAAGTCCATAGACCAGAACCTAGACTTCAGTCTCCCCTGTGTAACATTGACTTTACCACTACAAGCTTTGTTATAGTTTTCAGATCAGGGTCATTCTTTTACTCTGTGTTCATTAAGTGCATAGCACAACACCTCTGTTTTCCATTTAATTCTTCTTATCATTTGAGAAAAAAAACAACATTTTAAACAACAACATACTGAAATATGAATAAACTATTTCCCCAGAACTAGTAAAACCAGTGTAGTTTATAGTAGATACTTCCTCAACACATCTTCACATTTAAGAATGTTGAACCCTATTATGGAAATTTAGATTACCAAACCTCTCAAATAATTTTTTTTAAATCCTTTAATATTTACTTAGAGTTGAATGGTTTTCAATGAAATAATAATTTTATTATTATTATGTACTTGAGCAGTGTTAAGCTGACCCACGAAGTTCATAGGAAGGACTTTGCTTAGTAACCATCTGGTCTGTTCCACTGAAATATTTTTTGACTTGTATCCAGAAGAGAAAACTCTTTGGTACATTACATACGGAATTTTAGTAAGAAATGAGAATTTAATGAGGTGTCATGAGAAATACAGGGGGTTTTATACACCATTACATGAAGTAGGATTAATAATTTTATGGAAATGACCTACAGTTATGTAAGAATACACAAAGTAGGCTCGAGGTGAATTGTTGAAGAAAACAGCCTCAACTAAAGTGATTTTTTTTTTGTTTTGTTCAGGAAGTTGCTACTTAAACACTTTGCTATCTAAAATTCAAAATTACATTAATGCTTCCTGCGTGTTCACTGTAGCAGTAAATTACAAAATTCATCATAATTTAGAGTTAAGAAAACAATTTGCTTTTGAGGTATGGTAGCAAAGAGGCAGTGATAAAGAAAATAATGAGCACATGTGCATATATATGCATTTAACATAGGGATAACATTTTAATGTGTGTCCCTCAGTACAGAGCAAGACTTGCAGGGGGTAAACCCTGGACTTTTGAGGCCAGATCTATAATTGTTATTTGTGGCACTGACACAGTTTTACCCCCACCAGCAGATAAGCTGCTTCTAACTTTCAAGCTAAGTTCTTTTTTTTTAATGAACTTTTTAGTCTTCTACTGTCTCAGCTCTGGCTGTGCACAGCTTGCTACAGTCACCTTATGGAGCAAAGTTTTCTGATAAAGAGAAATGTCACAAAATTCTTTCTGGTGTTTCATGCATATATATGTATGGAATTTAGGAACTGGAGCTGGAGCTGTGCTGAAGTCACAGGTGGGCTGTTGGGAATCTTGTGAAATCCAGGAGCCAATGCAGAGACCTGGTGCAAGTTCAGTAATCTATCAGGGCTGATCCAGTGCACCAGCATCTCTGTCAATCACTATCCCACAGATGATACCAGGATAAAAACACTGATATATTTTCACAGAATATTTAGCTGACAGTTCTTCCCCTTTCTTCTTTCTCCTTTTAAATGTGTCTCATATATCTTACACAAAAGTATTTATTTCCTGGTTCCACTCTGTGGAGTTTAATATCTCTTCTACCTTACATCAGCATCTAAAAATGCATTTTTTATATGCAGAACCTTGGTGGTGTAAGAAAAAGAACTGAAAAATGTAACTCTGTTCCTTTTCTAACTGCTTAAAAGCACAGCAGTAGGAGTTAGCTGGCTAAGAGCAATCATTAGGGATTTCTTTTTAAGGGTTTCATAAAGAGATTTTTTGGATTAGTTTTCGCCTAGAGAAGTCTGTAATTTACCTCTTCAAATCAAAACTCAAAGAGAAATAAATAAACAGTTAAAAATATGCTCTTGAAAACTAATTTTTAGTACTTCTAATTTTGCTGCAGGTGCATCTATAAATGGAAACAAAATAGATTCAAAGGAGTGATGTTTAAATGTAAGTAGAGTTAGGAGGCAGAGTGATAAACAGCCTTGTTGTCTGTGTGTCAGGCTGCCTTATGTTGTGTGCTGTGGGAACTGCCTCAGCCAGCCTCACTCTTTTGTGCTGGGACAGCTTTGCTTTGTTGTGCTGGTTTGTGCTCTTATTTATATAGGTGCCAGTGCTTTCCTGTTTATCACAGACTTGCTATCTGGCTTCCAGTTTGGTAGTTGAATATTAGAGCAGCTGTTGGGATTTGGGATTACAGATACAGTGCTGTGCTAATGCTAAGTATCCTTTTTGCTTGAATTCCCTGCTTTTACAAAAAAGTGTATATTCAATCAGCAAACTTTGAAATTTGAGAGTGTCTCAGCTCCAATTTCTTACTAAGAATTGTCACATATTTTACTGCTATTTAACTTGTTTCCTGGTGATAATTACTGTACTCATCCTTTACATTTAGACTATCCTGGAAAAAATGTTAGTAGCCATATGCTGAACATGCTTTTCAACCCAAAAATAGCAATTCCAGCTTGGTTCCATGCAGTTTGAGTTGTTTGTTTGTCCTGTGAGGAATCTCTGTGTGTGGCATGTTGCACACACAGGCAGGAGCTCTTGGATGTCACTGTGGCTCCTGCATATGCCTTCCCCAGGCTGGGAATACAGAATGGTTGGAACACAAAGATAAAGGTATTTAGGATTCTACAATTTTAAAGGGCTGTGGGTTTGGGGTTGTTTTTTATGTCAGTTACTTTATTTTTAGAATATGCTGTTAAATGGAGTTTGATGTGGGCAGGAACTAAAAGCAGCCTGAAATGGCAGTGGGATATTCGTGTTTGTAGAGTTACCTTGGGAAAGGTGGGGCTGGAGCCCCACACAGCCCCTGTGCCCTGTGTGCCCTGCCCTTCTGCTAACACAGACCTCCCTAGCCCTGCCCCACAGCCAGGGCCAGCAGGAACATGGCTAGAGTTGTGTGCTTCCCCAGAGAACAAAGGTGGGAAGTCCTGCAGGGCTCCCCAAGGTGGGGACTGTCACACCACATGTAGAAAATTAAGCTAAAACTATCCTGAGCACATTGCTTATTCAAATACCTGACACTGCTGCTTTTTTTTTTTGTTGTTCTTTTCATCAGACTGACACCAAAAAACACTCTGGGAGAAAACTGTGACTAGAAAATGAACAGATAAGGCATATGCAAAAATGGAGTTTGCCTCCAATGTTAATTACCAATATAGACCTACACTTTGATTAGGAAGATTTGGTAAATCACTGACAAGGCTCTGTATTTAAGGCTATATTGGTTATTAATTTGATAAGCAGGATGGATTTCTTGCTCCTTGTTTGCAGTATGTTATCAGTAAGCTTAATAGTCTTTGATTCTAAACCAACTGAAAACTCTTTTCTGGCCATATGAAACAGTAACTTCTAATTTTTCTGATGTTAATCTCTCTTTAATGACTTCTGTAGAAGGATGTGTTTCATCATCTAGCTAGTGGCCTTAAATAGATTTTTCCTTTTTTTCTTGAATCAGACTTAGAATTGAAAGGAAGGATTATATAAATAAGGTTTGGACTTCTGGCAAGCTTCCTATTTTATGTCAACTTATTGCAGCAATACATTTACCTTTCCTTCATCTGGGATGCAGTAACTCAGTGTATCCAACTGGGGGGAGTTGACCCAGCCTGGACACCAGGTGCCCCCCAGAACTGCTCTCCTCACTGCCCTCCTCAGCTGGAGAGGAGAAGAAAATGCAATCAAAGGCTCTTGCTACAATCCTGTGCCAAACAGACTCAGCTCAGGGCAATTAGTTTAAATCAGAGTAGGAATGAGAAATAAAATGTCTTAAAATACCTTTCATTCACCCCACCCTTCTTCCCAGGCTCAGCTTCACTTCTGAATTCTCCACCTGCTTCCCCACAGTGGCACAAGGGGACAGGAATTGAGACATGGTCAGTTCTTCAAATGTTTCTGCTGCTCCTTCCTCCTCCAGGGGAGGATTCCTCACTTCTTCCCCTGGTCCATCATGGGTCCCTTCCATGGGGTGCAGTCCTTCAGGAGCAGCCTGCTCCAGTGTGGGTCCCCCACAAAGTCATGAGTGCTGCCAGGATACCTGGTTATAGTGTTAATGCCTTACCACCGACCCAGCTCCAAGAAATCCTGACTCTGAGGCAAGGTTAGATGGAGGAGAGCTGATACAACATCCCTGTTCAGTCTAGAATTGGTGGTGGTATCAAGACATGTCACAGAAATATTTCACATCTAAAATGCTCTGTAGAACTGGAACCAGAGACATCATAAGCATTTATTATATTAGAAATTTGTCTAGATAATAATTAAAGTTGTTAATAGTGTAAAAGCCTGACCTGTGTAAGTTTGGCAGAAAAAGGGCTGAGTGTAGCAGTTTGAGAGAAATACCAGCAATACAAGCAGGTGAGTTTTCAAAGGTTAGAAATGTGAGTGCAAGAGAGGAATTAGTAAGAAGCTGTAGCTTTTGGTGATAAAGACAGCTTTCTCAGGCACACCTTTCAGCCTCCCCAGATTATTTCCTCACCAAAAGATATCCAGGGGCATTTCAGTAGCCAAGGAGAGAATGCCTGTAAACTGTTGTGGAAGCCATTGTGGTAAAGTGTGTCTGGGGACTGAGAGCTGTAGAGCTTGATCACTGCAATACAACTTCTCATACATAGTGTGGCATTGTTACTGAGGTACTAGGAACAACAGTGGAAAGACAGGCTGTTTTACTTGATATTACTTGATACACATCAAGTAAATGGCTGTGAAATTGAGGTGGTTATTACTTATGTGCTATAGTTGGATTAAACTATGTCGTGGTGCTTTGCAAACTGCTGCACCCAGACTTTTGCAGTGCTCTCCTCAGTGAGGACTGTGCCATATGACAGTATAGCCATATAACAGTGTAGCCAAACAGCTCAGAGTAAGCACATCATGTGGAGTTCTTTAGATCCTAGCTGATGTACTTTTCTTTCTCTTTTTCTAGGAAAAGTTACTGGACTGAAATTTCTCAGTATTCCATAAGAGTACAAGAGCTCATCATACGTGGAAGTGTGTCCCTCAAAGAGCCACAAATAAACAAACTCTGAACAGTCAAAGGCTTCTTCAGAGAATCCAGTGAGTCATGTCCTCTACCTGCAAAAACAGGCTGGCTTTACTGAAGCTGCTCTGTTTCCTGGGCTGGAAGAGAAGGGAAGTTGCCTTTTCCAAGCCTGGTGCTTGCCCACTTCCAGTAAACAGGAGTTCCTCCACCTCATCTACAGACACAAAGAAATGCTTCTGAGTTGTTTCATATCAAGCTATTTTAATAGATATTAAAATTTAAACAAAACAAAAACATGCCAAAATTATTTAATGCAGCACTGACTTTTTAAAGGCAAATGGCTACACAGCATTGTTTGAGGTATCAGATATTTGTCTGCACATTGCAAAACCTGCAGCTCCTGAGATCCCGCTTTGGGGAGCAGCTGATGTGAAACACCCGAGGAAGGACAGGGCAGCCTCCCTCCCCTAAAGCCTGGAATGGCCTTATCATCCCTCCCACCTGTGCCTGAGCAACCAGATCCACCTGTGGAACATGCACAGCCACAGCTGGAAGTGTTCCACAGGAACTGGGCTGAGAACAGAGGACAAACAAAGCACAAGAGGCACAGAGAGAAGAAGAATATAAAGCTTTGTTTTAAACACTGCCTTTGAAAGGTTGGTGTAGAGGAGAAAAGCTGTGAGAATACTGCTTCAAAGTGCTGCTTGGGCTGCCTGTAGCAGTCACTCACAGTGAGGGGGAGGAAGGAGCAACCCCTGTGGTAAATACAGGTGTTTTGGACTGGGGCCTGGAAGAGCAGCTGCAAGTCTTGGGAAAACAAGGTAAGATAACCAGAAATAAAATTATGCAAACAGATGGGCACAGGGGTGTGAAGTAGCTCACCACTTCCTTGAATTTTGGTGATAGACATGTTGGAAAGTTCTAGTGCTTCTTTACAGGTGTAGGATTATCCAGGATCAAAATTAACCCATAGTAGTAGAATCAGTTCTGATACTGTAACTACTTACAGTGAGGATTTTTGCTGATACTGCTGTGGCCTCACTGCACATCTGATCAGACTTGCACAAACTTCTACCTTCAGTAGCTGTTGGTACCTGGCAGAGGGTGACAAAGAGACCTGCCATCTCCTAGGGTGAGCTCGTGGTGAGTCAGGATGTGGAAATGCCTCATTCCTGCTGCACTGAGCACACAGCCTGCAGCAGGGAGTTGGGGATGTGCTGTGTCTGCTCAGGAATTGTGAACAAAATGTGTATGGCCACGGTTATGTATGGCTGCTGTTCTGTCCTCTCTGGCTGGGGCTGTGCATTCTATTTGCCTCTTGAAAGACTTTGCCCTCTAAGTGCTTCTAGTGTTAGTGCAGCACTGTGAAGCTCTCTCTGCAGAAAATGTCCCCCTTAGACTGCCTTGTGCCCACTCCCCAAAAGTCACATCCTCTTGGAGAAAGGTGAGGACTGATTTGAAACTTGAATTGAGAAGAATGGGTAAAACTATGAAAGCAGATTCCTGGATTAGTGATTAGACTGCTCAAAATGTTTGTGTTGGAATAGTCAGTCAGAGTTGTCTTGGAGTAGTACCACAATCAGAAGCATGTCTTGACTTTGAAGTAGCTATTTCTGCTCTAAAAGCTGCTGCTCTGTGCATTTATATACTCACTCCCCATATATTTTTGAACTTTGAATTTTCTAGTACTTTCTTTGTCTTTCTGATGTTCTAAATAGTTTCAAATTTTTATGTTTCTAGAACTGGCAGTTAATGTAGAGCTCAAATGTTAACGGAAATTACCTTAATTATGGACACAATACAGGTCAAAGTAATTTTCCTACAGGTTACCTCAATACAAATGCCTCTTGCACTTCAAAAATAAATGCATGTTCCACAAAAGCTCCTTATTGTTGTCAGTATTGAGGTGTATCAGCCAGGTAGGGCAAAGCAAATGCTGTTGGAGACACAGATTTATCATAGTTTATGTGGCCTACATGACAACTGCTAAAATTTCAAGGCTCATAATTAATAATGCTGGCACTGAGAAAGAGGGAAAGAAGTCAACACGAGAGGCAATGTTTTTCCTACATTGAACCAAGTAAGGCTGGTGAGGAGAGAGGCTACTTTAGGAAGGGTCATTAAAAGAACCAGCCAGCATGGAAATGCTTTCATATTTTTCTCAATAAAAATAAAACTTGAAGATGGCAGCTGAGAATTGAAGTATTAGAGTCAAGAAATTATGTCTTGGCCTGGGAATAATTGGTGGGGGGTGGGGGGGGAATGGGTTTAAAAGCCTTAACAGCTTAGAATCAGTAAGTTAATGTTTTTTTACAAAGTGTTTTCATTGCCTCAGTTGCTGTTGTGGGATTAATTCAAGACTTCTTGCAACAGATAAAGGGTTGTGTAATTTTATTTTGGAGAAATCCTCAGCCTCTTTTTCATCATCTGTAAGAGATATATTAAAGGTTTTGCTGGTTTGTGTAAGTTTCAGAGACAACAGGACATCATCATTTCATGACTTGTTAACAATGCATGTGGGTGTCTTTTATCATAGAGTAAAAGATTACTGGCTTATGATTTTTTTTTTAAAAAGAAACATTTGTTTCATTAGCAGTGTGCCTTCACAGAGATTGTGTCCATCCAACTCTCTAGAACAGTGTTGGAAAAGTTCTGTTTTAGCCAAGAATTTCTAAAATACTGGTTATTGCTAGAACATGCTAGGTTTTCAGATATATTTTATTCTTCAGTGTAGCATAAGTTGCCTTCAGCTACTTCAATGGTTAGGGTCAAACATATTGATATTAAATAATAGCAGTTGTCCCAGTGTGCCATTTCACAGTTCTTTCTTTGGCACTTGGCAGGACTGCTGGAAAATATTTAGCTGGAGTGTTGACTCCCCTTCCCTGGCCAGTCTTTTGATGAAAGACAGCAAAAGAAGCTTCTTCCCTAACAGGCAAAAAGTATTCAGCTGGTGAATAAGTACCACCTGTCACACTTCTACCAAATTACTAATTAAATCCTCCCCCCCCCCCCCCATATTTAATACAAAATTGTAGGCCAGAATCAGAAGGATTCTATTAGTGCCTTTTCTAAATTACATTTAACAGAGAAAATACCTGGTGCAGTAAGACAGCCTTTACTGTACCTACCATTCTGTCATTTCAGTTTTATTCACAGTCTTTCCTGCTTGTTGGAGAAGATGAAAGTTTAACAAGAAAGTTTTACAGTTATAAATGCTTAGCAGAAAGCTCTCTGAATGTAAAACCTGTAAGTGAAATAGAAATGAAAGCAAGTTTAGATATAGCAGAATAAAGGATGTCTAAAGTTAGAATTGCTGAGCCAGTTGTCACTGGACAATGAAGAAAGCAAAGATTAAGTCGAGTTGGAAGGAGGATTTATGGCTGGAGCAAAGCATATGTTGACCACAAACAAAAACGGTTTTACCAGGCAAAAATAAGTCTCAAAAAAAGTAGAAAATACCACAGGCAAACAAAAACGTGTTTTTACCAAGTAGAAAAAAGGTCTAAGAATTTTCCACTGCAAGAAAACAGAAAAATAACTTTAAGCTTAAACTGTAACATATTAACTCAATGTGATTGGGTAGTACTAACCATATTATGGTGATGATAATAGTTGTGATAGACTAGAGGTAATGGTAAAGGTGTTGTGTATGATGCTGGTTGGTTTTTAAGTATTAAGATGCTCAGCAAAGAAAACTATATAATACTTTGTAAACTAAAGTGGCTTCATTCATGCCTAAGCTGTGGCTGGCAGCCTTAGTCGTGGCTCTGTCACCCATGACCCAGAAATGCTGTAACATTTTCTATACAATAAACAGCATTTTAAAGAGCCACCTTTTGTCCCATATCTCTCATTCAGGTTCTTACACCTGTTCTTACCCATTTTCTTAGGTATTCCTAAAATCTGGTGGTCTGAAGCTGAACTTTGAATGCTTGAAAGTATTCATGATGTATTTGGTTTATTTTATAGGTTTAGACCATGGCAATTTTCATTTCCACTTACAATGCTGGAGACAAGCAAATGGTCATTTGAGTGAGCAAATGTTTTCAGTGTTCTTTCAGTTATTTTTGGCATGTAGGAATCTGGGACTTCCTTGTGGGTCCTGAAATCAAGGAAGTTTTTAGATACTGGCCTGTCACTATGGTTCCTACCAAGAAGTCAGGAGAAAATTGAGTTGTAGTGACTGCAGTGATGAGCAGAGACAGTTGAGAAAAGCAGGCAATGTTGGAGTAAATTCTTCATCAAGTGTTCATTTGTAGTCACCAGTATTTCTCTCTTAATTATAGATAACAATAATTTTATCTGCTGTGGTCATGTTGTCATAGTATCTTATTACTTAACAACAAACAAACCCCTGGAATTACAAATGGAAGACAATGAATAACCTCCCCTTGGAAAGTGTAAGGCTGGTTGTTAATCATGGTATGAACTTAAGGAAGAGACAGACACTGCAGGGGAGTAGGTTACTTCTCTGGGTACACAGCCCACTTTGAGATTTTTTTTTTTGCTCCCCATTGACACTAATTGTTAAATTATTATTAATATTATTGAATTAATATTATTAAATTAATTATACAATCTTGTATAATGAAATGTATTTGGCTTGAAAGTGCTGTGGGTGGGCAGGGCTTGTTTTTTTCTGAGTAAGCAGTTAAGTTTTTGTAACCATTTGAATGGTATACATGAATAAGCAGTAGCTCATATGTGTGCTTGCAAGGCCACCAGCAGGCATGTAAAACTTATTTTTGCATCAGCTTGTTCTGAATTCATCAGTTATTTGTTGGGGAATTATTTAGGAGAGCATATTTCATGGAAACACCATGCCAGTCTTTATTGAATTTTTGTTTTAATCTCTGTTTTCTGTTATGGGATGTGTTACACTGCAGAATTGGAGAATTTACTGTAATCAGACCAGATATTTTAGATTTGGCTAGGAACAGTATCATTGGCTGATGTGTATTGGTAAAAAACCACTTAGTGCAGAGGCCTAACTGTGACATTAGGAATTCCGGGAATTTGCCCTTAGGGGAAGCCTTTTTCCACATCATCAGCTCAGTCTCTGTGATGCTCTCAGGGACAGCGGCTGACACAGATGAGAGCTTTGCCTTAAACAGCCTAAAAAGCAGTTTTCTGATCAGTACTCGAGAAACTTTGTCTCATTTGTGTTACAGAAGAGCACCAAAAATTCAGTGCATTTGCTTATTTTGCATGGAGAGAGTTCAGAGCATTCCCAGTACATAATAAAATACTGAAAGACTTGCATACTTTGTTTGGTCTAAATGCCTCTTTAAATCAAAGATCCCAAATACACAAAGGAATGCAGCTATGCAGCTTGATCAAATACACAATTAACAGCTGTCTTATAATTAGAAAAATGACTGACTTCTGTGATAAGCAGCCCAGGTGTATTTGTATTTCATTGGTCAGAAAACACTCTGAAAACCAAAATCAACAGTCGTGGGTCAGAAGTTAATTATAAATACATCAAATAATCAGGGCTTCTAATGAGGGAAGGGGTGCTCCCAAGGGCTGTGAAAGTGGCTGCTGTGCTGGGGTTGTGGCACATGGCAGGGGGTGATGTACACCCTGACACAGCAGGGCCTCCTTCCCTTGGAGTCCCAGAGCTGAATTTCATATCCTTGTCTTTGGGTTCCTGAGTTACTCAGGTGAGGGCCATAAACTGAGAAACCTCACTGGGGGTTTGGTGCTGCTGCAGGAAACCAAGAGGAGGGAGGAAACTGGGATGGGCTGTTTGTGCTCTCGCTGCAGTAGGAGGAGGTGGTGAGAGCCAGTTTCAGCACAAACAGAGCCTCCTGTGCAGCAAGGCAGTGAGCAATGAAACCCCCGTCAAAGAAACTGGGGATGCTACAGTTTGGATAAATTGAGAAATGAGTTAATGGAAGTGATGGCTGTGAGGGGATGCTAAATTTATAGAAATACCATCCAAGTCATGACATCCTTAGGCCAAAAATAGTTGACAGTGGATTTTTACCTTAGAAGTGCTTATTGCCACGCTTGGAGGCAGGATGACCTTCATTGATAGAGTACTGCTTCTCTGATGGCAAAGTTCTATTCTCATTTTGCAGCTTGTACTGTCAGAGGAGTTTGAGCCACTTCTGTAGCCCAGCTCATATAAGATTTATCACAAAAGCAATTCACTTAGGAGTCCCAGGGCTTGAAATACCAATCCAAAAAGGAGGGAACTCACTATGATGGGGTTTTTTAACCAGACACGTTGTGATCTTGCTTATTTCCTAACCATGATTTGTTGGCATCTTGCAGCCTTACCCACTCAATTGACCTGTTAAAATACACACTGAATTTCTGTTGAACTGTAGGAACTTGGAATATCTTGACAGAACTCGCAGTATTTTTACACAGTTAAATGGAAATTAGAAATCTGTAGTTTTGTACTGAAAAAATTGCTCTGAATTGCCAGTTCTATGTTAAGCCTTTTCTGCAAAGGTCAAGCTGCATTCACAACCTGAACATTCTTCACAAAAATAGGCTTCAGAATCTGTAGTTTTTCTTAGGCATTACTTTCACTGTTTTATTTCTGTCTCCTCAGCCCCTTTTTTAAGAGAGTAAAATAATCGGTTTATGAGACCAGCAAGTCACTCATGGGTACTCTGATATCCCCCAGATCTGAGTTTGGTTTGTGTCTTATGAACAATTTGCTTTAGAAGTAGGAAGGCTTTGGTGGTCTGTGCATATTTGGTTTAGGGGGTCAGGGCCTTTGTCCTTGGTGCCTGAACAGAGCATGTCCTGCTCTCACACTGGGGTTGTTCAGGAGCATCCCTGGTTCTCTCTCCAGGGTGATGGAGTGTGTCCCTTAAAGGTTAATGAAATCCTTCTCCCAGCACAGCCAAGCTGTGACAGGAGCCCTGGCTGTAAGTTCTCAGCCAGAAGACATATAGGTCAAACAGGTCACCAGTCACACAGCACTTCTGGGGCAGCTCTGGGAGCTTCTGGTTCCCAGGGTAACTCCCCAACAAAGTGTTACATTCAGTGTTGAGCATCTTGTACAGAAATGTTACAGAAAGCCGTTAATACTTACCTAAAACTGTTCTGATTAAAAATGGCAGATTTCCCAGTTAAATACTCCAAATAAGGTTTCTTAACATCCAGAACAAACAAAAATTTGTGTGTCTGTTTCTATTTTAAAATTAATCGTGTGAGGAGAAAGCAGAGGTGCTTTCCATCCCCTCTAGTTTACTCTCCCCAAACATTGCAGGTGGGGGATGCTGAAGGACACCTTAACAAGGCATCACATCTTTGCCTGTTCTTTTTCTCCTATCCTCAGATCATTTCTTGAACTCTCACTCAATAGAAGTAAAAAAATCTCTTCAGTTTACTGTATCCCTAAACCTCTTGCCATGTAAGTTTGAAAAAGTCATAAAATCCCAGTATGTTTGGAGGGACTTTTCATTCCCATCTCTATAGGACAGAGCCATTTTGGGAGAGGCTCAACCTCTTCGTTTCCAGGGCAGAATGACCACCAGGCACAGAGGCTGCTGCACTGAACTGCAGGACCAGATTAAGCATTTCCTGCAAAATAATACCTAAAATTTCTGCATTCTCAGAAGTAAGGGGTGTTCCAGTAAGGGAGAGGAAGGTGAATTTATTTTAGAAGAATAGGTAAAAAAATACAAACAATTCATGAAGTGAATCACACATTTATCCCCTCATTCATTCTAAAAATGTAATGAAATCATCCTTCTCTCTCTGTTCAGTTTATTGCTTTTTATTTATAAAAGCTTTTCATTCTCCTAATGTTTGCTCTTTTGTCTCACACTTGCCTTGTCACACTTGCTCATTTTAATTTGAGGGGTTGAAGATGCTCTTTTTATTGTCTTTCTTATCAGATCAGCTTCTCGGATTGTTGCTGCAGGAGACATAAGGAATGAGATTTTCATCTGCAATAGTTGGCAGATTGCATCAGTTCGTGGTTGAGGGAGAAAGGAAGTAATGCGTGTTTATATTACACAATTTTTTTGTAGTGCAAAGATGCTTTTGCTGAATACTCCCTGTCTTAGAAATTCTGTGTGATGACTTCGATACAGCTGTGATTCCTAGGATGTAGTTGGGACCCACCAGAGCTTCACTCTGCATCTCTGAATGTCTCACATTGCTGAATGTCTTGCCTTCAAAACATCATAAAAGCATTCTTCAAGTGCTGCAGTTTCATAACCTTCTCTCTGCTGACTCCTTCACCTCTGCTTGTCCCCAGTCCCAAATCAAGAGTGGGTTTCAATGACCATAAGAGAGGAGATCCACAGAATTTAACAAGGCTATTGAGCAACTTGAATCTAAGTAATTGCTTAAATACATTTCTGGATGCATACCTAACCAAATAAAGGACTGTATTATTAGATCATTAAGAAGCAATTAACTTACTGTTTTTTCTTCTCACCTTGAGACCTGTGATTGTGACAGCATGTTATTAATTACTTTATAGCTTTGCTTGGGACTCTTGCTGTACATGCTGTCCTCTTACACCTCCATTGTTACAGTGGCACATAAAACAGAGTGTTTAATTTGGCTTCATTGGAGCTCTGCCAGATCCTGATGGAAATGAGGTTAGAATTTATTTGTCCAGTGTAAGTAAATGGAAAGCTGTGCTAAGAATCAGTAAAACTCAGCCAAATCAGTAGTCCAACAGAAGGTTGTCCATAAATATTAACAGGAATTATTCTGCCCATAGTAGAGTTGGGACTGTGCTTGTTCTAAATACCTCATACAATTCCGATACAGATGGATGTAATGAATTAAAAACAATCTTGGAAGTGCCACTTGTAATGAAGGAAGTATGGACTGGTCTGGGCTATGCCATGGGTCTCTTGGGGTCAGCTGTCCTGCTGTGTCCCAGCTCCCTGTGCTCCCCCAGCCTTCTCAGAGCTCCTCTGGGGATCTGCATGTTCCATGGGTCCTCAGGCTGGCTGGGCATTGGTGTTGGACACTCTGGATGTGTAACAGGGCTCCTCTGGGGCCTTCTGATGCTCTTATCTGTGCTGTCCCCATTGGCACAGGGGATAGGATGTACAGTCTCCCCTTTTCCTGTACACCTTTCTTGTTGGAGAGCCACTCCTGGGTTATTCTCACTTCTAGCATAACCACTTAGAGTTCTACTCCATAGCTTGTCTAAGAGTGATAGAAAACCCATTTCAAGCACTGTCAGCCAAAGCCAATCATGAGTCAAAGGCTTTAGTGAAGTCAACAAACAAGATGATTACTGAAATATTTGATCAAGACTGATTGAGCTCTTGAGGTTTGTCCCTTGTGCCTTGTCCAAGTGTATGTCATATCAACCCACATTGATATTCTGAGTTGTTTTTTAATCTTTGCATCCTTTTCAGAATAATGACCTTGCCTTCATGCAGTATCAATGAGATTGATTTGTAGTTATATGTTTCTTCTAGTACTCTTTCTCAGGTCCTGGAATGTACATTGATCTTTTCCAGGAACCTGGCTGCCCTCCAGCTTCTCACAGCTTCATGACCATAGAAATCAACTTTGCCACTGTTGCTGTTCAGGAAGCTGTACTGGTGCATTATCCTGTGTTTGAACCCCACTCTTCATTCTTATAGCAGCTTGTGCTGCTTGGCAGTGTAACTGTGCTGGTTCTGTGTTACCTGCCCAGGGGATACCATTCATCTGCTCCTCACCCTTACATATTCTCTGCAATGTTCTTTCTATCTGCCATTGCTTGCTTCTCTTCTGCCCAGATTCTGTCACCTTTCACTGGGCACCCATTACAGGAGATTTTCAGTAACAATCCAGTGACATTGTTAAAAATACCTTGAGTCAAATGTTGTGTCAACAACCTTTTGGTGTCCTCATTGCAGTTTTTTTTTTCAATTTTTTTGCTGAATTAGTATAAATTATTCTCTAATTATATATATTTTTGTATCCTAAATAACACTTTGTATCTTATCTAGGAGGCAGCCCTGTTTCTTAGCAATGTTCCAAAGAAAATTTAGTAATATGTCTTCCTAAAATTGGTTCTGCTACCTTCTGTTTGGATCTTGCTTTCAGTTTTAGCACTGCTTGAAAACAAGTTTCAGTATCTGCAGGTTGTGTTCTGCTCCATACACAAAGCTGAAACTCAGCATATCAAGAACTTCTCCTGCTACCTTCTGACTCTGGAGTATAGCCAGTGAGTCACAACCTGCAATGTCTTCCTTGGACAGAATTTCTGTACAGAATTCCACTAGTTACTAGCCTCTCATTTTAGTTTTCTTTTATTCTTGACTTTTTTCCTTCATCTTTCCCAACTTTGGTATTCATCAAGGTAAAATAATAAGAGCCTCTCCCTTTGAAAATAACAATTTTTTAACTCATTTACTCATTCCTAATGCAGGAGTAGTCATGTAGGCTATGATTCCCTGCTGTGGTAGAAAAGACCACTGTGTTCTTTGCCCAAGTGTTTAAATTATTTTGATGTGACTCATGGCCAAAATTCCCAACATATCTGCTGGTTTTAATTGTAATTAATTTATGGTTAATGCAGTTACTGCAGTGCAAGATGCTTAGAAATTACACCCATAATATGTTTTCTTAAATTTTGTTGGTTTTGATTTTTGCACTCAGTAGCCACTATATCTGAATTTGGCCAAGTTGCTGCATCACAAAAACAGTTTCTCAAATTCAACCCTTATCTTCCATCATGAACCAACTGATTCCCTATTTCGAGAGCAGGAGAGGATTGAGGGGAGTCTCAGTGATTTCTGCACTTACTTGAGCCTATCAGATAAAGTAGTTCAGCCTGGCCTAACAGAAAATTAATTGCCCTCCCACTGGAAAAGGTGAAGACTTTGCTTCTGTTTCTGTTGAGGAATTCAGAAATTATTTTTGCTATTCATAGGTCTGGTTGGTTTACAGCATTTTCCTCCAGTAAGAAGATGTACCCAGCACTGTTTTGCTCTAGAACAAGATGGAGGTTTTTGGTTTTTTTCAGGTTTTAGAAGTAAGGTGTGTAATAAATACTTGAAGGAATGCAGTTCTCTCCATGATGTCATAAGTGATTGTGCTAATGGTGTTACCAAAGCTTATTGCACATGTTCAGCATGGTGGTACTTCCATTATCTTTGACCCTTTCTCTCAGTTTAACCCCAGGATACTTAACATGGAGGTTTCACATACTGAAGTTTGAAGCAGTAGCTTTTCTAATAGCAACAGTGGCAATAAAATGATGCCTTTAGTGTATGAAAATGGAAAATACCTTCTAAAAGTCTCAAATCTCTTTAAACCAGCTGAATTAAATCTCAGGCATTCTGAGAAGAAATATTTTGGTTTGGGGCTGTGTGTACGAAAGATTAAGTTTAAGAGAAATTATTTTGAGACCAACTTGTTACAGAAGAGATGTTTGAAAATATTTTAAAGCCATATTGATATCTTTGCTGGAATTAGTATGTGTATACAAATAGGTGTATATACATGCTGACTTCAGAATCTTTTCTAGATTTCATTCTGCGACCTTAGAGTCATGGGTGGTCCTGTTTCTCTAAAAGAAAATGTCCTTTAATCAGTATAATTATTTTCTCTTGAAAAATACTTATTTCACCTGTGAATGTGGGGGATGAAGGTTTTAAGTACCAGAGATCTGGTCTTATTTTCCTGGGTTTTCTATTTCTGAATTCCCACTGTTGTGCATTAGAATTTGTCCAGTGTTCTGAGCAGCAGTCCTGTGTGTGGGGCAGAGCAGCAGTGTCGGATTTGGCTTTCCTCAGGCATAGGGACAGAAATGAGAACTGAAAGAGAGGGAAGAGCAGAACATCCCTTCTCCCTGGTGCTGGCAGCCAGCAGGTCAAGGGAGAAGGGGAATAGTGTGTCCTCAGTGAGGAGCTGCCATCTGGGTGCCTTGGGATCCAGATGTCACGTTCCTTAGCAGTCAGAGAATGCAACAACTGTTTCAGGGTTTACTGGGAGGGAAATTTGGCTTGCAGGGAGGAGGCAGATGTGAAGTAGACATAAAGATTTTGGAATGTAATTAGAAAAGATTGGATATTCTGCTTTATACTCTTCAGAAATTTGTTCCACCTGGTTTGCTGTTATTACAAATCTTGGGAATATCCTTGAAATGTCAAATACAACAAAAATGTTTCTGCCTGTTTACTGCATGTGCAAAGTCTTTGGGTAAAGGCTTTTGGATGCTTTTTTTTTAACACATCAATCTTTCCACAGAACTGAAAACTCTGTTGTTATTAAACTGCTACTTTAACAGTGTTCTTTAATTTTAGGGGGTGTTTACAACAGAAGTGTTCACTGAATCATTGATGTCAGTATAACAATATAATATATAATATAAGGACCAAAATTAGTATTACTCAGCAAAGAATACTTGTTCTGGCTGAGGAGGAGGCTGTGGGCATTATACAGAATTCATTGTACATCAGAATGTGCTCTGCCTACAACAGAAGAAAACAAAAAAATCCATATTTGGTTAGAAAGTTGAAAAAGTGGTGCTTAAATAATTATGTATCACTAACTGATGCTTTTTATCCACCCCATGGTTCTGGTCTGTAACAGAAATCAAACTGGGACAGGAGTCACACCAGCCTTTGAAGTCCAAATAAATTTAATTTTAGCAGCAGAGGATCATGATGGCAGTTGTGAGGCAGCATTGCAGTCTGGAGGGAGAAGCATGCATTTGCCTTCCGTCAGCCTGGGGCTAAACCTGGAGGCATCCCACCATCACTCTCATTGTCCTCAGAAATTTCCTTTCAAGTTCTTGTTTGTATGTGTGCCACACTTTGGGAACATGCATGCCAGAACTGTTGATTCCATAATTTTTCACCTCAACTGGATGCTCAGCACTGCTTCTGAGCCCCCACCCACGTGCAGTATTTGATCCTCAAATGGGCAGAAAACGCCCCACACCTCCATTTCAGCTGCTGTTTGAGCTGAGAACCTCTGGGGAAATTGCACAGTGGTTTACAAACACACACATATCCACATATGGGATGCAAAGCTTTTTAAATCAGAATTGGCAGCCTACAGTTTAAAAGAACGCACTGGAGTTTGCACACTTGCCCCCTAACTCTCTAACCTTTTTATTAATAAAAACACACTGCTCCCAGCCCTGTATTCTGTTGTCTCTGAGTCTTTGCCTGTTCCTGTTTCAGGGAATGCTTTTGTGACAGTCTCCTATAGGAGGCTCAGCACTGAAACATTCAAGTCCTAAAACTCAAAAGGAACTTTTATAGTTTTTCTACATTCTAGCAAGAACAGAAAATGGGAAAACATTGGAGACATTTTTATGTGAAAAAAACCTGATGTTTGGGGTAGCAGTTTTCATCCAAAATCCCTGTTTTCAAAAAGGAGATCAGTTTGTCTCTCACAGGTTGTTTACAGCTGCATGGTTTTAATCTCTTTATATCAAAAAAAGAACATTACTGACTGAGGGTCCTGCCTTTTTGTCAGCTTGTTGCTTCAACAAGCTTCAGTTCTTACCTGCATAAGATGACAGGGCATGAAGACTTTCCCTGATGCAGATAAGCAGCTCTGGGAAGTAAGAATTCCTGTAACCCCAAACTCCTTATTCCCATGTTAAGATGGTTATACAGCCAATCTTACTGGCTCATACAACTGATGTTGTTTAGACAAAAAGTGACATTAGTGAGTTACAGCTCAAACACCAGTGTGCTGCCCTCTAAGAAGGGGAAAATTTCTTGTGAAATACAGATTTTTGTTCAGTTTTGCATGCTAAGCCATATATATGAAAAATCTGAGTTTGGTGATTCCTTCTTGGCTTGTTTTATTATGTAGTTTTCAAAAAACTGATTGATTTGGCCTGTGACCTTTACTATGCCAGCAAGTCCTTTGCCTTTGGCTGCATATGAATCTGAAAACCTCAGTTTATTATCCCATACTGACCAGTGTCAATTTAAAACTGACTGCAAGATCATTATATGAAATAAGGCCCTGCATATGTCTTTATAAAGTAACATGTAAATGAATCCTTGCAGTGGAGATACACTTAATGCAAAATAGAAGCAATGTAGCAACTCTCCATTGGGCACCTTTAGATCTATGACAGGTGGTTTTACACCAGTTGAATTGTTTGTTGACCTTAATTTTGTGTGTGATGGAGACACAAAGGATATTATTTGGAACACTTGGGATGCAGAAGGCAGCAGATGTATACACCCAGCTTGTTACCATATGGTTCCAATGTCCTTTGGCATGTTTTGTAGAAAGTTCAGATCCAGATCACATCATCAAACATAAATTTCAAGTAAAAGCTTCCCTACTTATAAGTACATATCATTACTTGGATGGAGCAGTTGGTGAAATATGGATGGATCCAGGGTACCTTACTGTTCAGAACTGCTAGAAAGGAGGGGGTCCTGTGGCCTTTTATTTTTGTGTCCTTATATTTTTAAACTGACTTACACCCTCCAGAATTCCAGCCTCCTAGATCTGCTTGACCCGTGACTCCCACTTCACTCTTTCCTGTCCTGTATCTATTATTTTTTACTTAACCCTTTGCCACGTGACTGTGTATTAGAATTTGGTTTTCACTTCTGGTATTTATGGTGTATTAAGGGCATGGAAATGCATCCCCATGGTTTCACCTTTTTTTCTGTGCATGTTTCTCATCTGGTTTGTGTCCTTTGGAACATGGCAATCATTGACCTGTAGTTCACTCTGTCTGCAGGACGTGGAGCTGGGGCTGGAAACCTCAGTGACTGAGCTTGAGAACCCAGCTCTGTCTTGTGAGCTTTGAAGTGCTCTCCTGAAATCCACCAAAAAATTAGTGACTTAGGATGTTACACTTCATGTACTCAATTCACTGAGAGATACTAAATGAAACAGAACTTCCATGGCTTATATTTAATACTGGGTGTTAGTTCCAAAATTGCCTTTTCTTTTTCTTTTTTTCCCCTCCATTCTCACTGATGATGTATTTTTATAAAAACAGACAAAGCCATGGGGTTATACTTTGGGCTTGGCTGAACCTGAAGGAACAGTTTGCCTTTCTGTGAAGCTAATGTTGAAGTTGTTGATGTTGAAGCTTCCCCTTTCTCTGGCTAGGCAGGAAGGGAGGTAATTATTCAAATATTAGTCCATTGTCAGTGGTTCTGTTGATATGAAACCTACAAGACACACTGCAAACAGTATTTTAGTGTTGCCGAAAAGAGACCCATGGTTGTTTTTTCAATTCACACAGCTGCCAACTTCGTATCACTAAAGGAAACTGCTTTAATTATTTGGTATTTCTTTCTTTATTCAATGTGACATAAACCAGAGTAGCTCCCATGACAGAAATACATGGTTAGAGAATTTTTTAAATGCCCATTTTATACCATACCTATTCAGACCTTTTGGGAAGCTTGTTGAAAATAGTTTATGGTTTTGGATTTTGCTTTAAAATGGCAGTGACAGGAATAATTTTTATGGATGTCTCTACTAATGGTTAGAGATTCTAAGGTGGAAGTTGCCTAATTTCATGCACTAGTTGTATTTTCCACGTTATTTTCATTTTGATAACTTTTTCACCAAATAGTTGAGCAGCATGAGCTATCTACTTTTCCTCTGTGCAATGGCCAAAAATTAACTATAAAAAAGAAAGAGGCACTGATGAATGTGCTTTGGAAACAGCTGAGAAATACAGTAGCCAGCCTGGACACTAGTTCAACTTTGTACCAAGTTCTGTGGTACCAGGGTAGCATTTTATCAGATTTCATGGTATCACTGAGAGTAAGCTGACTTTGACACCAGAAAAATTCCCGTTTTGCCTTCTGTGGTAGCAGAAAAAAAGTCTTAAGGGACAGTGGTAAATTTCAGTCTTTCCAAACACAGCAGTCTTGGGTGGGAGTAGTGGTGATGTTTAGGAATTTTCTTCCCGAGTATTTGACCTGTGTCTCTCATGGGGAAAACACTTCAATCAGAAAGCTTTCTGCAGGAGGATATGTTTTATAACTCTAGTTTGTGCTCCCAGGCAAGAAGCCTGTGACAGGTCAGCGGTTCAGGAAGAGGTTTTGTGCTGTTTCTATTTCATAATTATTTTGTTTAACTTGAGAAATCGAAACAGCAAGAGAGAGTCCAGCCCCTTTTTGGTTATCAGTTTTATGGCAGGAATCCATGGCCCCGTGTGTGTGAGCACCAGCACTGGGGTGTGGGGAGATGCAGGAGTCACAAGAGTTTAGAGCTGGCTTCAGACTGAGGAGGGAAGACAGGGAAAAGTGCCTGTTGAGAATGTATCAGAAAAGTTCCCATCAAGGTGTGTCCTGCCATTAGAAGTCACAAAGGTTATAACAATTTTGCTTTTTAGGGATTACTTTTAATACCATTTGGCTTCTGCTGGGAGAGAAAGAATGTTGGGCCAGAGAGAAAAGTCTACATTATGTGAGAGGAGCTGCTTTTGATATTGTGATTAGACTTTGCCTTCAGTTTTAGGATATTTAATAAGCTTCTAAGCTGAGTTGTGACCAAGACAAATTAGATTCTTTAGCTGAATATATAACCAGCCAACAAAGTTAGCTTATTGTAACCATTTGTATTTAAAAGCTTGATTAGTCATGGTATTAATCCTTTGATCTAATTAACTTCATTTAATTCAAACAACACTGAGGCTAACTTATTGGTGTATTAATCTGACCATTATTTGACTTGGATACTGAATTTTTTATTAAGATTTGAAGAACCTCCAGTATAATTAGCATTTACTGGCACTGCTTTCACAATGTGTTGCCTATGAATATTGCAGGGATTTTCCTACAGTAAATCCCTCCCTTTCTCCTCCTGTAGGAAATAAACAGCCCAAACCAGCCAGGGGAGCCTGTGTAGCTGCAAAGAAAGATGTGAATTCTTTGGGTGATCCCTGAGCAGTGTCCTGGCTGCAGCTGCTGCCCCACAGAGCCCAGGTCAGGACAGGTTTGTGCAGGGAGGGTTCCTGGTTCCTGCCCTGCAGAGCTGCAGCCTGGGGGACACTCTTGGTGACACCAAGGGGACACAGCACCAGCAGCTCTGCTCCTTTCAGAGCATCAGACATTCTTCTTGAGAGTCAGAAGGTTTTGGGGGATGCAATTCCCACTGCTTTTGCCTCCTCCCAGCACAGCTTAGCCTGACTGCAATTTTGGACATTGCTGTTTCATCCTGAAAACTTCCACACTGAGCTCTGACTTCAGAGAGGGTTAGTTGTCTGCTCACTGCTTGTGAAACTTGCAGCAGCAAACTCAGAGGGAATTTGTGTAGGGGCAGGACACATGGAATGGGATTCTTTGCTGGAAAGTGGGAAGATATCCCTGAAAGAAGTTAGTTCTGAGTGAGGGAGTTGCACACCCAGCCTTTTAATCTGTGAGACGATCCATTCTCCATTAGAATTTCTCCTTTTTAACCCACTTATATTTTCTGTTACCACTACAATTTGAGGCAGTGAATTCCAACATTATATGCTGAAAAAGAACCTTTCACTTTGTTTATTTTGGACCTGTCACTTGGCAAGGTTACAGCAAAATATTTTTCTAAATATTATATTGTCCTATAGAGCTTTTCAAATACAGATATCCAAAGTTAGATATCTAATTTAATTTTAAAAGCAACCGAAATTTCTTGCAGAAGTGCCTACATTTATGTTGAAAACTAGTGGGTCAAATGTCTATTTCTGCTTCTAAAATGACATGTAACAAAATAAATCTAATTTGAGTTTTATTCAGTGGAAAATTCATTTTTACTCTCTTCCTCACCAACAAAGAGGTATTATTTCTGAAGTGTGGTGTGCCTATTTCCTATGCATTAATTTTGATGGGAAAAAATACAAATGAAGCATTTAATTTAAATGATGCTTCATCTTCTAATAGTATTTCTGCCAATTTTCAATAGTTAATGCCAGTGTTAATGAAACTTGATTTCTGAGCAATTTTGCAATGCATTTCATACTGGCAAAATGATTAATTAGGACCCTTTGTTGGGAAGCCTGAGTAACAGCTAACACTGCGTCTGCATGTGTGGAGGTTTAGAATTCAGATGAAATTCTGTAGTTGTATTAAATTCTCAGGCTGGGCACTCAATGGCAGAACCATAGGAGCATTTAAAGCAAACGTGGCTCCAGGTGAGATCTTTATTGCCAGCTGCAAGATCAGCATGGTACAGAGAATATTTCTCCAAAATTACATCTGCTGCTTACTGCCAGTGCTGTTTGGGTGCTGCCCTTCAGAAGGCTGAGCTGCTCTGCCCCAGCACAGTGCTGCTGGTGCAGGGCTGTGTGAGCATCCATGGATGGCAGGGAGAGGGAATCCTGCAAACCTGAGACACTTATGAGAGAACACGTGGTTTTATTGCAAGGGTGGTGGGTAAAAATGGCCTTTTGCCTTCAGCCACCAGCCTGGGCTGAGGGGAGGTCCCAAAGAGAGTGAGAAAGAGAGAGTAGGGGTAAACGAGGTAGGATAAAAAGGGGTGAGAACCTTGTTACAATACATTATATCTCCTCTTGTGTTGCATATTTTAATTTACAGTGACCAACCCGCGCGAGATACAAAACCTACAGACTTTGCACACAGCCCATGAGAACTGCTATATTACCATATCACTCTGTATTCTAAACCCTAAAGACTCTTCTTATCTATCTTTTCCCTGATACCTTGGCAGAGCGGAGTGGGGCTGCATCCTTGGGTCCCTCAGTGTCCCATTGTTTGTTACAATCCCCGTCTTCCTGCCTGCCACGATCACATCTCAAAGCTCAGCTTTCATTTCTATTTCATTCACAAGTTTTATACTCTCAGTATCTCTTGCCAGGCAATCATATTTGTAAGCTTTTCCTGTCCCATCTTTCCCAACACAGGGCTGTGTCCTGAGACAGCCCAGGAGGACCTTCACTTCCCTGGGAGCTGCAGGAAGAGAGGAGAGGGCTCCCAGCAGGGCTGTGAAGGAAGGAGCAGGAGGCAAAGATGCCTTCAGTGCCTGCCATTTATTGATACTCGGGTGCAGCCCTGACAGGCTTTAAATTGACACCCATTTCATGCCTTGGGGCTTGCTGGGGGCACAGGAGAAGGAGGCAGGCAGGTACTGTAGGGAGATGCTGTTCCTCTGCTGGAGTGTTCTTCATGTACACCCAGAGCTTAAAGGCTGAAATTTTAGCTGGCAATCTGCTCAGGGTTAACACTTGAGTAATTGTTCCTTCTTGGCCCAGAGAGTAGTGTTTCATTTCACCTTTTCAATTCCTTACAGCCTTTCTTTGGAAGTGCTTCTTTCCTGAATGGAATGAGAAGAAATTGAATTCTTTTCCTGAATCATGTCACTGATGTTCATCCTCTGTCACTCATGTTGCTATTTAGGTCTTTAATCAATGGCCCAGAAGTCAGTCTGTCTGTCTTCTTTCTAATGCCTGATCTCTTTTTTTCTTGCAGTTCCCTTTCACTCTTCTCCCTGCAGCTTCATGACTTCCATGGGTGTTCCTGCCTTCCCTGGCAGCTGCCCAGCCATTCCCTGCAGAGTTTCCCTCCATTATTATGTGTAGTCCAGCCCTTGAGTTCCTCCTGGTGTGAGGGGGGTTGTGTTTGGGTTTTTTATTTGTTTTCTTCCCGATGTTTCCCTTTTCTAACCCTGAGTTTTGTGAGGACTCACAACATAGGCTGCTCTTGGGGGTTAACAAGTCATGGTTTTCACCTCATGCCTTTGATTTTTATTTTATTTCCTGTGTTTGAGGTACATTGAATATGCTGTGTTTAGTGGGTGGTGCTTCCACAATCCATTGAACTTTTAAAACGCACCTGTTGTTATTTGCATTATTTCTGGCTTTCTGCAAATATATTTCTGCTTTGTTCTGTGCTACCAATTATTTAATATACCAAGAAATGTTGCAGGAAAACCTGATGCAAGCATTCT
Organism: Argya squamiceps; assembly: GCA_037834095.1. Taxonomy (NCBI): domain Eukaryota; kingdom Metazoa; phylum Chordata; class Aves; order Passeriformes; family Leiothrichidae; genus Argya; species Argya squamiceps. The sequence goes on from JBBMKD010000217.1 coordinate 639,477, forward strand.
GTGACTTCACTGCCAATGTATTCATTCTGAGATATATTAATCTGTTCTACAAGCACTACAAGCTTTCCAAGGCAATTTGGCTTTTAGATTTCTTTAGGTTTAAACGTTTTGAAAGGAAGTTTTCCCAGTTGAGCTGATCTGAATACTCAGTAAGAGGCTCTGATTTCCGTGCTGCTTTACTGCCTTAGAAATTTCAGTTCCACTTATGGTTATGAAATTTTGTTCTTAACTACAGACTGCAGTAAAAATTTAGCAGCATCTTGAATATCTGCTTTCATTTCTAAAGAATACAGAAATCTTTCTCAGTTGGATGTAGCTGAGTAGCTGGATATTCCAATTTGTAATTACATGAGGTCACAGCAGAACATCAGTAGTGCTGAAGTATTCCACTTTGAGTACAGGGGAGAAAAATGCCTCTGCTAAGCCTTGCTTTATTAAGGAAATAAGTGGTGTGTATATATAAGGAGCTGTAGTCATGGAAGTATGTAACCAGAAGCAAATTAATTCCATTTCCTTTCTTAAATAAGATCTCAGTTAAAGAGGCGAGGTTGAAACTTGTTATTTGACCTGCTGAGTTTCTTCAAATTAAATTAAAGGGTAATTGATCAAGAAGATATATCAAAAAAAATCTTGTTTTCTCTGCAGTGTTTCTGAAGAGAGGCTGATGAGTGAAGAGTCACCTCAACAAGACAACTCAAACACTCATGAAGGGGAAACATGCAAGGCAAGATTAGGGTTATGTTCCCACTGGGTGTGGGGACACTTGAGTGTCAGGTCTTTTCTTCTGCTGTCTGAAGTCACCTTCTGAAATCTGAAAATCGCCTTTGATTTTGCCAAACTCTGCTTGTGCTGCTATTTCTATATTCAGTAAATAACATAAAAACATTGGGCATAGGACATGGGGTTTAGTAGAGGGTAGTTACAGCCTGTCTGTAGTTAGGTGGTTCTAGAATAGTAATTCTTTTTTCTTATGCAAATCTCCTAAGTATAGTCATTTACAAGCCTTGCAAAAATCACTGTTTTATAATCAATGCAACCTATGCTTTCATTGGCTGAGCCTCCCATCTAATATGCTTATCTGTGGAAGCTGCTCCACTTTCCACAGTAAAATGTATATATTTACAGGCCCACAGAGGAAAAGAATTTAAATAAGAGCGCACTCCATAGACACAAAGATTAAAAGTCATGCCCTTGTCATGGTGTTTAAACAGTTGGTTTGTTTGTTTCCCTTCACTTTGGGACAGCTTTGAGAAAACAGAGTAGTGTTGTTGTCAGAGCAATTCAAGGAGGGGGAGCTGTGTCTGTATTCTGGAGCAGTCTTTGAACAGGAAAGTCTTGAGGCTGTGAAAACCCCTGGTATTGCAGTGGTCAGGTCTTGGTTGGAAGTGGGAAACTGGTTAAGATAAATCAATCATAGCCATCTTTTCTAGTTCACATTGAGATAAAGAGAACTGATTGATTGATTGAAGACTGGCATGAACAGTATTTGTAGTGTTGATTCCTCTACTTGCTTAGATTATCAGTTCATATTAGATTTCTCATTAAAATTCTGTGCTTATAAAGACAATTTGGAATTAATATTCCTGCATTTTCAGTGTGTGAAATAGTGCAAGAAATATCTTTTTTTGTTCCATAATAACTCAAAACATTGCAATAGGCTGTGTTTATTTAATCATAGCTTCAACATACAAATTGCCTTAATTATTTCTTATAGTCAGTCTTAAACTTCTGTGGAAGAGTTCTCAGCTGCAAGTACTGTATTAATGCAGGATGGAATAAATAACTAAATAAAAATATAAAAGTAACAATCTTTCTGTAGAGTTATAAATCTGCTTTCAGTACTTTCTCTACCTTCTCTCATATGTACCACCCTAATTCAGCTTGTTAAGGGCTGCTGGCATATGAGAGCTTTCCTTTACAAGATTCTGTTTCAGTGTTTCCCTCCACAGAGAAGACTGGTATAATCTGGATTTCCTTACCAGCAATTCTGTTTTCTGAAGCAGAAAATTAAATTTGCTCTTCTTTACTCTGAAGAAGGCAGTGTGTGTCTCATATTCATGCTAGACTGTCCTGACATACCAGCAGCAGCAAATGTGAAAATAGTGTGTCCAAGCACCCAGGACAGCAGAAAATGATTTTCTAGCAGAATCTCTATCAGATGCAGGTTCTGATTCTTATTCATACCAAGATACCTTCCAATTGCTCCAGGAGTGCCAGGAGCTGTCCCAAGGTAGAAGGGGTCCTTTATACTCTCTGCCAGGAGCATCCAGCCCCTTGCACTGGAATTCCCCCTCAGTGGAAGTGCTTCATCTTCAGAGCCCTGACAGTGGGTTTTTCAGATGCTCCTGCTCTGGATGATCAGCTTAACATTCTGTTTTAGTGCTATTGTTAGTGTTTCTCTAGGTCCTGAATGTTTATGGGCACATCAGAACCATTTATTAGAACAGGATAAAATATTGGGTCAGTGCACAGAGACGTTTGGGTGGAGTAGTTTTGTCTGGGATGCTTCCCATAGCTGTACTGTCAACCTGCCCAGTAATGTAATTTATTTCTCCTGCTGAATGTTATTCAGCTTCTCCTGTAATTTAGGTTGGAACAACAAGTAGAGAATAGTGTCTTGGACCTGGAGTATGGGATGCCAGGGGTAGTGTGTGTCACATGAATGACACAGGTTACCTGTAAAATTTACTCCAATGCATTGTGTCCTAGTTTGCTTTCCAAAAGGTGGCACAGCCCATGGCATTTTGTGTCTTACTTAGCTAAAGGAAATAAAAAGTAAATAACTGGAGCATTGATGGTATGGAATCTTTAACAAATGCAACATTTACTTGTTAAATACTGAAGAAATGTTAATCTCTTTCTAAACACTAAGTACTTTGACTTCCTGCCATCTCCCTCTGCTCTCTCTTCCCCTCTTCAAAACAGGCCAGAGTTTAATTCTTTTATTGCAGTTTATTCTCCTGTCTTGCTCAGAATTACTGTTAACTGTAAGAGCATTCCCCTTGTTCTCCAGACATCAGTGAATCACCTGTGTGTGACTCTGCCACACCAAGTAAAGCTTGTCAGTCATTCTTTGTGCCTTTGTGTCATCTAATGAGGGATTTCACCTAAGGGTTTTGCTTTACGTGTTGCTGTTCTTCAGCTGAAATAAGTTCTCTGTGGCTTTCTTCTCTTCTGTTGTTTGTGTGCATGTGAAACAGGGTACCAAATACTCTCCATTGTGGGGAGAGTTGGAAAAACGAGCATGGTGATTATAAGATTTCCTGGTGCTTAGTTATAGTAGGGAACAGTTAAGTCATCCCAGCAATGGTGGGGTGAATGCAAACTCTCACAAGGAACTATGGAGAGCAAAAAAGCTCCCTATATAAAGGCAGAAAAAGTGGAACTTGCCTTTGAAGGTGCTGACATACGGAATAAAATAAAAATTGGTTGCAGTGGCAAAATCAGTTTTGCCTCGGCCTTTACATCAACTTTGAGTGGCTTTACCAGAAGTGGATTACATACTTTTTTAATTACATCACCTGTGCTGCTTTATAATAAGTCTCAGGCCAAGTGACTTTCCCAAGATTGTACATTAAAAAGCTGAGAGAAGAGTTATAAATTGTACCTCACTCTGGACAACAAATAAGCTTCAGCACAAAATTTTGGTACAGAATAAAACATAGTTAAAACGTGTGCATATTAAAAACTGTAAAGTCATACCATATTTTGACCATAAAATGAACCATAAATGTGGTTATTCTTTGTACAGTCTAATTAACATGAAAATAAGTGGATGTGGCCAGAACATGCAGACACAGATTCATTTGCTCCATTCATGTCCAGCCTCCCTCCTCCAACAGTATGAATCACAATAAGATGAATAAAAATGGTAGTTTTGCTACTGTACTGCAAGGTTAGCACAAAAATCAATTTCTTTTGCTTTGGAGATGCCAGGTGCCTTCTGAATGTTGTATTTAGCGATCCTGCAAAGATAGTGAAACAAGTGAAAGGGATGTCAAGAGAAAATCCATCTGTGGAGGAAAAAATCAATGTTTTTAATTCATTTCAATTTCTCATTTTACAAACTTCATTACATCCAATTCTATTATAAAAATCCACTCTCTCAATATAGGAAATAATTGGAAGAAGAAAGTTCAACTGGATTAGATAATTAATTTATCTAAGTCTTAAAATGTTTCTGGGTTTTTTTTCAGTCAGATATAACAAAATTACAGAAGCTCATATTATCAATCCAGATACAGTCTCATGCACAAAAGATTTATCCAAATAAGTAATTCTGGTCTGTACTTCTTATAAATTGATACTGAACTAATTCATTACCCCCAAACCACAGCAATTTCCATGTTAGCAGGAGTTGGTAGAGGTATAATATGCTGCCAGTCTGGCTGTTCCTGACCAGCTCCCCTGCACCTCAGGCAGCAAGGCACGGCCTGCTGCTTATGTGGCCCAGCAAAACGTCAGGGGAAATAATGTTCATTTTGAATTGAGTATGTAAACACTGGCTTTGTGTTGTTGCCGTGCATTTAATACCAATCTGTCTGTTACCCTGCTGTCCTGCAGTGAAATGCCCACAGGTGTCCCATGCACATTCAATTGCTCTGCTGCTGGGAGGTGATACCAGGTTAGCTGGGGCTGTGCTGCTCTGCAGGCTGGGAACAGAGCAGCCCCTGGGGTGCCTCCTGCTGCTGCCAGAGGACAGGGCTGGGCAGGGCTGTGGGCTGGGAGGCTGCAGGGATGGGGCTCCAGCCTGGGCTCTCACAGTGCCTTCCTTGTATGGGACATCTTGGGGGGATTGCCTGCATCCTTCTGCCATTCTGTCTTGGGGGGATGTCCTGCATCCTGCTGCCATTCTGCCTTTGGGGGGATGTCCTGCATCCTGATGCCATTCTGCTCTGTGAGGATGTCCTGCATCCTGATGCCATTCTGCCTTTGGGGGGATGTCCTGCATCCTGCTGCCATTCTGCCCTGTGAGGATGTCCTGCATCCTGCTGCCATTCTGCCTTTGGGGGGATGTCCTGCATCCTGCTGCCATTCTGCCCTGTGAGGAT
>JBBMKD010000217.1:644627-656926 GCA_037834095.1 Argya squamiceps
GGATGTCCTGCATCCTGCTGCCATTCTGCCTTTGGGGGGATGTCCTGCATCCTGCTGCCATTCTGCCCTGTGAGGATGTCCTGCATCCTGCTGTCATTCTGCCTTTGGGGGGATGTCCCGCATCCTGGTACCATTTTGATGGAGAGCAGTAGGCACTGCTTCTTGGAACTCCCCTGCAGGGTTGCATATCTGTTACGTCCTTACCTGCCTGTTTAAGAGAGAAATGGCTCCCTCAGAGATTCAGAATTAAAATACAAGTACAAATCTCATGGTTGCTGTGCTTCTAGAGAGAGCTAAACTTCAGAGGTCAGAGTATTGAAAGCAACATCTTCAAAACTCAGAGACAGCAGTAGAGGAGTGGTAAGCAGTGACAGAGATGTGGCTGAGGTCTTTAAAATACTTCTGATTATCCCCTTTGTTACTGTAGTTCTCAGGAGGAGCTGGTTTCCTTGAGGCCCCTGTAACAGGAGATTGCAGCACAGTGGCTTCAGGAGTCCAGCGGCTTCCGGAGTCCAGCAGGTGATTCCTGGTTTGAAAGGAGAAATCTTGTTTTCTAATATCTGTCTCAAAGTCTTGTTTTCTTTTATGACACATGGTTTGCCATCTGTTCTCAGAGCACACCAGTTTAAGGATGAGAATTTTGAAGAAATAACCATTTTTCTAAACAAGGAAATACTGTTGCTGTTGCCAAAGCACAGATCAGAGGGGCAAGCCTTTGGCCACTGCAGTTAAGGTTGTTGACTTTGTAGGTGGAGCCTGCTCTGTTTGCACTCTAAGGTTTTGAGTGCTTTGTAAGCTCTTCTGTATGTGCTGCTTTAATTCTTCAGTATTTTGCTACTAATCCCTGTTTTATCCTCCCTTTAGGTGTGAGAATCTTTAGGCATTACAGTGGGCAATTAACACAGCTTGCCAAACCAGCTTGGCACTTGAGTAAAAAAGGTTGGAGTCTCACTGCCAGGGAGGCAGTGTGGGAATGATGACAATTAGGCTGAAGGTGGTCAGTGGATCTTTTATTATTTTAAGGAGAGCTAACAACCATGGAAAATCTCTCTACAAGGGAAAAAGAGATACATGTAGGAAATATGGGGAGTTTATCTCTCTTTGTCCCTCAGGTTAGACAAGCAGGTTGGGATCATATTGATTTCACAGGACGAAGAAAAACCTTCCACTCCATGAGCAAGGATGGAATTCAAGTAAATGCTGGACATGTATAAGTAATGGCAATATTAAAGAAAGTGATCTGAGTGCTGTTCCAGCTCATCTGCTTCCAGCATGTTGGCCCATGAGGGTGTTTGTTATCCAGTGCTTGGGGGTGCTTTGCTAGGAGCAAAATGTCCCTTGAATCCCATCTTTTGAGAGCAGTCCAGTGAAAATGAAGTGAGCTTCCTTGGGAAGGTGATTGGTGGCTTTCAGAATCCTCACTGCATGCTGACAATGAATTGGTGGCCTCGAAGTGCTCAGTACAAGGTGGGCACGTGTAGGAGGAACTCCATACAAAGAAACCCCCCCAGAGGCATTTCTGGAGGAAAGCAGCACTTATTTCTGCCCTTGGGAATGGAATTACAGTGGAATTACAAACCAGAAGTTTTCGATGTTGTGTAAATGTCACTTTTCCTCTTCTCCCCCTTTCCCCCTGGGCTCAGAGAGGGGTACACATCCTCTCCTGCAGGAGCATTCCCAGCAGCAGTGCAGAGCAGAGCCAGGATGGCCGCAGGCACTCACACATAGTGTTCTGCCAGCCCAAGGCTCCACACTTGGGGGGAAGTGCCCAAGTGGGAGTGGGGACAGCTGGGAAAGCCTGAGGCACCACTGTGAGCAGGGCACTGGGAAGGGGGAGCTGTGCCCAGGTGCCACAGAAGCTGGAATGGGTACAGGTACTGGAACAGGGGAAGAGAAAACTGACACCATAAATCTTTGCCCCCATCAGGTACCCAGCTCCAGGGAATTGTAACAGAGTTTGGCTTGTGATTGGATTTCCAGAAAACCAAACTTCTGTTTTGATCTCAGACTGAACCCATTTTATTGTGAGATCTGTATCTGGGAATATCCAGTGCAGACAGTGTGTCTGCACTGCACTGCAAAACAGAATAGAGAAGGCCTGGGACAAGAGGAGTGAACACAGAATAGTTTGGCAGGTTTGAGTCTTGAATTTCATTCCATTGACAGGGTTGTCTACAGTCTTTATTTTTAGCCAAGATTATGGGTTTACTTCACAGTAACTGTTTCAGATGGAATCTCTGGGATGGGTACAGTCACTGAAATGTTAGTACACTTTATATGCTGTATGCATTCCAGAGCCCTGAGAACAAGAGGTTCTTCCAGGGGGGGAAATAGAGAGGAATAGTTGAAGGACAGGATGCTGGGGGAAGTGAAGCATCTTAGTCATTCTTGTTAACATAACAACTACTTGTCTTGAAATTATATTGGCTTGTGTAATGCTTGCAGCTAGACAAAAATTCTTTCAGTGATAATAGATCTCATCCTGAGCCAAAAAGTTGTCTCATTTCCCTTTCTTTTTATAGTATAATAAGTATGACTTTCCTATTCAAACTCTTCAAAGGTTTACAGACATAATTATTCTGTGCTTATTTTTAATTGCTGGGGGCTTAAGTTCCAGTTCTCTTTCTGCAGTTGCTATACTTTTGCCATAAGTGCAGCCATTTTTTTTCTCTGTCAGATTAATTCAAAAGCAGATTAAGTCAAAATTGAGGCTGAGTATATGAAATGCTGCACCTTTATAAGTGAAACATTCATGTACTCCTGTGTACTTGCTATGAATTCTAACTTCAGTTTATTGGTAACTAAATATTATGTAATTATATAAATGCATTTAACTAGAAATATATCTGTATATTTAATTATATGAAAAATAATTACGTTAATTTGTGTTACTCATTTTATGACTGTGTTATAATAGTCATTCCTAATGTGTGTTGTAATAGATATAAAATACATAATAGGTTAATTATATAAATAGGTAAATAAGAGAGGAGGGTTATTTTTCTGTCAGCCAAGGGCAAAGATCACCCAAGCACTAAGGTGGTCACATTAAGGGCAGATGGTTTGCAGTGCGTGCTTGGAGTCTGCCTCCCTTTGTGTTTACTATTCCTGTATGGAGTCTGTGGCACCTGTATAATCCATCTCATCCAACACTTGCCACTGTCCCAGGCTGTTCCAAGCCTCATCCATCCTGGCCTTGGACACTTCCAGGGATCCAGGGGCATCACAGCCTCCCTGGGCACCCTGTGCCAGGGCCCCCCCACCCACCCTCACAGTAAAGAATTCCTTCCCCACGTCTAACCTACATTCCTCCTCCTGAATTTGTACCCAAAATGTAAAGTAGCAGAGCTCTAGGCCTCTCTTTTCTGTCCTCAACTTGCTCCCAAGTGCAGATGAGCTAAATATAAATTTTGCAATATGCACCCAGATGTTCTCTAAGAGAAACTGATGCAAACCTTCCTGACAACAAGTTGCACTGGTTGTTTTATTTCCTTATTTTCATTTGAGGTTCTAAGGACCTCACCCCCAGCAAGCTGCAAAGCCCCAACCCTCAGTGATGTCTGAGAGGACTAGACTGGGTTTGTAGAGGGAGTGGAAGGCAGAAAAAAGCCTTTTGCTGTTTTTTCATCTTTGGAAAGCCTTGACTCCAGGGATATTCTGCTTTCCTGGAGCAATCATTGCTTTAAACGACTCTTCCTCCAACAGAGGAGCTAAAAATTCCCCAAGAAAGTTCATTTTCTCTCATTCTCTCAGCCATGCTGGCTGCTTGGGCATGGTGTAAAGTGTGGGAGCAATGTCCTGTCCTGTTTCCATCCAGAGAGAGAGCTCTGGGAATGAAGCAGCCAAGGCAGAGGCTTGCTGGAGCAGGGAGGAGCAGCTCCTTTAACCCTCCACCCCCTGGAAAGGGCAGTGCTCAGCTCCTGGGCTGTGGGCTGTTGGCAGCTGCCCCTGAGTGCTGCCTTCTATGAAGGTAACTGAGAACTGCAGCAGAAAAGCCAAGGGCTCCAAAATGACCAGGCTGATAAAAGATTTGAGGGTCAAGAAGAAACAACATCCTGCACAGGGCATCTCTGTGGTCTCCAGCCTGCTTTAACACAGACATTTTCATCATCAGGAAGTAGAATGTGAGTGTTTCTCAGCCTGTAAAAAGCTCCTTAAAACAGAACTGTTAGATCCACCTCATGCAGTGCAAGCTTTCATCTAAGCTATAGCTTTTAGTCTGGAGCCAAAAATTAGCTCCTCAGCTTCCAGTTCCTTGACCACAACAGCACATTCCTCCTGTTGATGGAGAGACATCGGGGGCTTTAAAGTATTTTCATGGTTTGTTTGCCATTTCTGCTTTGGATGTATTTTGTTTTTCTTTATGCCCAGAAAGTTTACAGTGAGTTGTGATTTTTTTATTTGAAAGGTGGTATTTTTCAGTGCAGCACCACCACTTCCAGCAGTGCAACACAAAATCCATGGCTTGTTAATTAACACTGCCAGTGCATTTTCTTCCCCTTAACAAAAGTGTGTAGCATCATCTGCTTGATCTTTAATTATTATTTAATTACTCATATGCCAAATTGCCTCTACTGGGCAATACCAGATGAGTGCTCTTGTTCTGTTGTCTCTCTCTTCCCAGCCCCCAGGGGAACTGGGAACTGTGCTGTCCTGTCCAGCACTCACACACATCAGCCCCCCCTGCCTGTTCCAACACAGCCTATTTGTTCTGTTCTGCTTTTAAATCCAACCTGAGGCAACAGGGGTTATTTATCTCATTTCCTGAGTCTACATACTGGCAAGTTCCCAGAGTCCAACCAAGAGCAACACACAAGGGACAACTAACAGCTGGAGGCAAAAATAGGTTTTACATAGAATTTTATTATCTGCTGCTGATAAAGACTTTTTTTCTTTTTTTTTTTTTTAAAAAAGAAAACTTCTGAAGGCTCATGAAAGAACTTGCTATATAAACATACCTTTCTCAAATGCTTCAGTTGCAGACTCACAGAAAATAAGGGATGGAACCCTTTAAAAAGTGCTGCAGGATTTTAAAACACCTTGCTAGGCCTGATGTCAGGCTGCTTAGCTGTGTTCTTTAGTAGAGATGCAGCTATAGAGCTTTCCTAGTGGTATCAGGCTATGCTGGCAGAACAAATACATCAGCTGTTTATTAAAAAAACATTTAACAGCTTTGGGATTCATGGTAATGCTGCAGACTTGTCCTCTGAAACTAATGGGCTTCAGCAATGGGACTCTCACTTTTTAGTGCTCTAGTGAAAATTTTTCATATAAAATTGCCTTCAATCATCCATCACACTTTGCAATGTGGTAATGGGGAGAGGCCAAGGCAGGCTGATGGAATCCCCTGAGCTGCTGAGGTGGGAAAGCTGCAGCTCTGCCAGGCTGAGCACTGGAGGGCACAGTGTGAGGGATGTGCTAGGGAAAAGCAGACAGAAACTGGGGAGAAGTTTGCTCTGAAAGCTGGGCTAGCAGGGAATGAGGAGGTTGAAAGATCAATGAGGAGCTGCTTGGAATAAAACTTACTGAGCACTTCATCCTCCTTCAGAATTCTCCCTGGGGGCTGGGAAGTGGTGCTTCCCTGCTTCCCAAACTGGCTGAGGGGTAATGAGCTGGGCATTTTACAGCTCCAGGACTTCTTCCTCTCTGCCTGCTTAGCCAGGAATAAAATTTTGCACTTGGGATTGAATCTGACCCAAGATAAATTTAGTCTAGATTTATTTATTGTTCATTTGGCTCTTCTTAACAACCTGCAGTGGGTTTTAAGTTCTTTGTTCATTTCGAGGGTGGCTTTTGTGTAATAAATTCTTGTGTTGAGATCAAACTGGCTACTGAGCATGGCCAGGGTAAGAGCAGAGACTGGCAGTGCAGGAAGGAGCATGAAATGAAGCAGTGAGGTGTGCTTTGGTGATACTGATGCTGGAAAACCTCTCCTGTAGAGCAGCTAATGGAGCACATGCAGCAGGGAAGGCTGGTGCTCCTGTCAGCACACCTGGCAGGCCTTGCACTTCAGACACACTGAGAAAATCCCACAACACTCACAGCAGCTTCTCAGGGGTGTACATGCTTTTTTTTTATTAATAACGTGATAGCAAGGCATTAGTCACAAATGTTTGACATCAAGGTGAGCAGGATCAAAGGTGTAACCTGGAGACAGGAGGGTTTCAGGACAGTCACACCCCCAGAGCAGGTCCCAAGGCTGTGCCAGCTCACCTGGGGCCCTAGGAGGAGCAGCAAAGCCAGGAGACATTACTGAGATCTTGATGCAAACATGCTGGAGGGAACTGGAGCTGGAAAAAGGCAATTTTCTTCCAAATCCTTCCTTTTATTTCCATTTAACTGATTACAACATTAGAGAAGGTGTGGCAGAATGATCTGTAGAATTTTTAATTCATGAGCACTATAGTTTCACAGGGTTTCATAACCAACAGCCAAGCAATTACCCTGCCCCAGCATCCTGATCTTACAAACAGAGCAGCCCCAAAAGAAAGGCACATTTTGGGGTTATTTTTGCTGCCCACACTGGGCTGGGTCAGGCACTGCTGTGCAAACATGACAATAAATGACCTGGGGCAGCAGCCCAGGATGTGGAGTCATCCCATAATGGCAGGCAGTGACACACAGGAAGCTCTGGCTTTTGAGGGAGCCCTTTCACTGTAGGAAATGTAGAAGACCATGCCAAAAATCTACTGAATGGCCAAGAAAAGGCATCTTGAGTAACAAATGCAGTCTGGGAAAAATTCATGACATGGCAAAAAGGCAAGTTAGATCCTTCTAAAAAAATGAGTCCAAGTGGATTTCAGATTCAAAAGTATTTGGAAAATAACAGTTTTTCTTAAGTACATTGCAGAGGTCTGGACTAGCCAGATTTACCTTCATTACACACTTTGAGTGCAGCCATCCAGCACTCACCAGCACAGTCCTGCATTCAGGACTTATCTGTCAGAAGTAACTTAATTCCCTACAGTTGCTTGGGAAAAGTCTCCCCATTCCTAAGATTCAAGATATGTGTATTTCACACACTGGTCTCAGAATAATGTTTTATTTCAAAGTTGTTCTTTCATGCAGCAATTAGGAAAGTTTTTTATTATTAATGTCTGATTTATCTGAACTGCCAAATATAACAGTCAGCAGATTTATTGGGGCTCACAGAAGAGCAGAGAGCAGGACACAGATTCCTGTTCATGTTTCCAAAGACCTTCTAAAGAGCTGCTTTCCCTGCTAGCTTGCAGTGTTTTTTTACTACATTATTACATCCACGTTGTTCCAACACTTTTGTGAGTTTCATCAAACATTTGAAGTTTACATTTCCAAGGCATGGCCTTGGCCAAGGCCAGGTCTTTGGATGCTGCAGCCTGGACCCAGGTTTAGGGCCCAGACTGGGCTCAGCTGGGCTGGTCACAGGGTGACAATGCCCAGCAGGGCCCTGGCCCAGCAGAACAATTTGGAATCCTCTGTGTCACCAAAGAGATCCACTCCAGCAGGGCCACTCTCACCCTGCTGAGGGAGCTCCCAATGCCTGGTGAGTGCAGGATGGCTTTGGGCATCCCTTCCCAGCTGTGCAGAGACACCAGAGTTTGTCACTGCAGGAGAATCAGTGTTATTTTCAACTGTGTACCTCTAATTAATCCAACAGCATTTTCAAATAATTTAAGCAAGTGTTATCTTACAGCTTTAGAGCAAAACATTGACATATATAGTTATTAAATAAGTGGGGGAAAAGACGAAAAATCATCAGAAATTCAAGACAGGAAGACACAGTGGCAAAAGATTAGACTATTTCTCTGCCTCTGAATTCACTCATGACTTGCACAGGATGGATCCTCTTCTTTGCAGAACCTTTTCTGACAGCAGCATAGATTTCTTCTGGCTTCTCTCTTTTAATCAGGGGCTTCTTCTCTGGAGCCTTCATTCTCCACATCACAACTGGATGTCGTGGGCCAGCAGGACTCTGAATCTTGATGATCTTTGTGGATGCAATGTAGGACATCTTCACTGTCTGCACCACAGAATTCATTAAATTCTTGGCGGCCTGAATGAGTGAAGTGACACTGTCCAGCTGTAATAGGAAACACAAACACCAGCCTAAAAGTCAGTGTGATTTTAATCACAGCAGGCACAGGAATAAACAAGTTAAAAAGTAAGATTACCAGAGACTAAACCATAATTTCTGTATTTTCCCTTCATGTGTTTGATGATTGTACTCGTGCTTTGCTGCTCAGATTTATAGTGATGTCCAGAAATTCTGTACAGTGCTGGTGGAATATAATAATAATACACAATAATAATAAAACAAATAATAAATGCTAATTGTTTTGTTTTTTCTTTAATAGGAATTCACAATGCTTGTCTGCAGGGTCCTATTGCAATTACTACTGGAGGGCAATGAAACCAACTTGAAGAGGAGCTGGGAAAATGTGACCCTGTGCTTCCTTTGTCTCAGCACTAGGTAAGGCCTCCAGCTGCTCCTGTCACATTCCAGGATTCCACTGCTCTGGAGCAGTGCTGGGATACTCTGAAGTGTCTGGCTCTGGCTCTGTCAGAGCTGCTGAACCTGTTCTCACCAGCTGAAATTGGGATATTAGAAGTGGGACAACCCACAGAAATGCCAGTGGCTGTGTGGCCTCTCCAGCTGCTTGGGCAGTGCCCCCCGAGGGCAGAATGCAGAACAAACAAAGCCCATCACCTGTGGGCACCCTCCCCAGCATCCAGCACAGCCCAGCAGTGCCACAGCAGGGCTGTCCTCCCTCACTGCTCATGGGCAGGGAATGGGAACACTGAGGGAGCTCTCTATGGCTGGGATGGAGAAATAATAGGATTACTCTTTAAAACAGGACAGCCTTCACACTTCACCTTCTAAACATCCCCTTTGCTGAAACATCTGTGTAAAAGCACTGAGGCCACTTCTCTGGAGGGCTGCCCATGTGTTCAGTGGCAGAGTGATCCTGTCCTTTGCCATCCAGCCAAACCCCAGAGCCTTGGGAAAGGTGCAGATTTACAGACAGGGTTATTAGGAGAGGTTTGAGGTCTTCTCCCTTTGCCAGGTCCAACAAATTGATCAGGGGAGAGAGGTGTGTTATTACTGTCTGTCTTCATTCCAACTGTGTTACACAAATGCAAATAAAGCAGAAATAAAAAATGCAGCCAAGAGGCTGCATTTAGTTGCAATTTGGAAAAGCCTCTGAACTGACAGAAAAATCTTCCAGTTAATACAACATACATTGCTGCTCTCTGGAAATGCAAAAAGTAAAAAAAAAAAGCAAGATGTCTGGTTGAATGCACACATATGTGTGATGGCAAACTGGAATTATCTCAATTCCCCAAGAAAAGGTGTAAAATCTACCAGATGGCCTCTAAAGTTCATTCCCTGCTGCAGCATGTTAACTTTCTAGAAAGGGCTGCCAGGCTCTAGCAGCCACATGGTGTTTGCAGGGCCCTGCTGCTGTTGCAGTGGTGACTGTGGGTGTGTTTGGGGACTGTGAGCTGGGCTGCCCAGCCCCTCAGTAGCCCTGGCCCTGCAGCAGCTTCTGTCACACACTTTGATGGGAACTTCAAAGCATGTGCTGGCCCCCAAATTTCAAACACTTCCTCACACATCTAACGCATTTGAAACAAACCATTTCCCAACGCTGCAGGCTGAGGGGAAGGTTTTGCTCAGAGTTCCTGTCCCACACTCCCAACACCTCTGGCTCTTTCCCCAGGGAGGAGCCTGGAGGTGCAGATGGAGGGAGGCCCTGGCCACCCCTCACTGCTGGAGGCTGTCACACGGTGTTTACTGGAGCAGGAGGAGATTTCATAGGAATTTCTTTCTTTCATGCTGACCTGAAGACTGGCTATACACACTCTGCATGCACACACACACAAAATTTCAATTATCTGTGGTTATCTAGAACAGCTGACAACACCATAATCCTGAAAGCTTCTTGAGAGCTTTGAATAATCCTTCCCCCCACACCACCCAATATTCCCTTTTCCAGCACTGGCATTGTAGTAACAACACTATGAAGCTGCTGAGACAAAGGAGAAAATGGTTTTGATTCTGTGGGAGATGGTGAATGGGCTTCAGAGGAAGTTTTTTCCCTGAAGTTTCCCAGTGACTTCAGTGTGTGTAATTGCTCCACCTTTTTAAAGTTTCTGCTTAATTGGGCAGCAAATAAATTCCTGTTTACATGGCAGGGAAAAGGCTTCTAGAAGAAACTGGCACCATCCAGGCAGGATGCTACAAAACTTCAGCTGTTCTTTATTGTGACTTCAGTGTGTACTGTGGAACATGGAGAATGTTGAGGTGAGCACTAGACCTGCTGTATCCTCGTGTCCACCTGTCCCTTCAGATTTCTGATGCATCTCACATTTGCCTTCTAAAGAGGCAGGTTGTGTTGGGGTGGGGTATTAACTGCATTCAGAATTTTGGAGAAGCTTTTAGATGTTCTTAGATGTGTACTACAGATGGTAACAATAAGGCCATACATTTAATCTCTTTTTTTTTTTTTTTTGGCTTTAGAGACCAGCTGTTTTTCTATCTCGATGCCAGTAACAATGTAGAGTCTGGTGGAAATCTGTTGTTCTATAAAACTGGTGTACTCAAGAACTGTCTTCACTTGGGTGCTTTTATCTCAGATATTCAGCAGGCTCTTCAAGGTCTCATATCCAGGAAAACTGAAGAAATGAAACTTGGCATAAATGAAAGACTGATAAAATATTCATTGAGCGTTTAAGTTCATTTCACTTAGAGAGATGTAGCTGCAAACTCTGCAGTGCACAGCAAGTGGTACATTAAGATTCACTAGCAAAACAAACCAACCAACCAACCAACCAACCCCAAACTAAAGCTGTTTCATTTTTGCCTAACTCCACTTTTGCTCTTTCAGCATTTTCCATGGAGATGCAACATCCCAGCCTCAAGATTTTACAGGTCTGACTGTGTGACTTAAGCCAATAATTCATTAAAGGCTTTAGGAAAAACATCCCTTGCCATTTCTCTCCTCACCTGTCCTGTGAGTACTAATGTACTTGGCTGTCGTTGCAAAAGGAATTCAGAATGATTCTGACCACTGTAATTTCACATTGGGGTGAAACACACAAGATACAGAGCAGATGACATTATTTACAAAAAAAAACAAAACCCCACCCCAAATCAGGCTGGCAGCACTCAAGCTGAAATCCACTCTCCCATCTCCAGCACTTGTATTCCTCCTCTGTAATAAGTCCTGTGAGCAAGGCACTCAATAACAAAGCTGAAGGAAAAGGTTAGACAAGTAATGAATTCTGAAACTTTTTTTCAGTTTGTTTACATGCATTGTATTTTTCTCATTTTTGTAAGGCAATTTAAGGTCTTGGCAGTAGTGGCAATCCATTGCTATGAAATGCTAAATAATATAATAACTGATACGGGCAATGTTTTTTAATATTCAGAATAACCAAGAGAATCATGACTTAGAAACTGAAGAAACCCTTTTGCTGTCAAAGTATTTTCTGTTCAGTGCACTAAGAAATGCTTGCACTGTCCCATTGTCTGTTGGAGTCCAGGGCATGGGGAAAACCCCTCAAACTGCCCTGGGGGGTCTGGGACCCCTGCCGGGACCCCAGGAAAGCATTGCCTTTGACCTTAGCCCATGGGAAAAATTGCCAACAATTATGGATGAAATGAGAACAACAAAAATTTTAATTGGACAGTAGTTTAATTTGTCACAGGGTGAAAATTTGTAGTTTTGGGTTTTTAGAATGGAAGTAGATAGAGGCAAGATGGAGAATTTTGGGCAGTGTCTTATGTCCTTCCTCTTCTACTCCATCTTCTGCTGTGGTGGAGGCACAGAGACATTGGTAGAATGTGGGTGATGTAAAAAACTGGGTGTCTAGAATTAGTAGTAATTATTGGTACAAAACTGTAAATATAGTACATTTTAAGAGTTAATTGGGTTAGAAGTCCTTAATAGACCTTGGATGCCAGGTCTTGGGCTCTTGGCAGTGGTGTCTTTCAGCACATTAAGCCTGGTGTTAGGTGGTGTGCTGACCTTCAGATAAAAAAATCTAATAAACACCTTTCATGACTGAGCTGCAAGATCCACTCTTCTTTCTAACTCTGGCACAGAACTTTGAAATGGAAAAAAACCCTAATTAGGGAGATCTTGAACTCTGGTAGGATAGGGTTAAGATGATTTCTAAAGGGCCTAGGAATAGTAGTTAAGCTAAGGTGATTTTCTACTATTGTTTTAGTGCAACCAGGCACAGCTTGCTTAGGCAAGCTAGAAGGGGGGGAAGAGAATGCATATAATGTTAAGGCTTAGGATAGAATGAGATGT
>JBBMKD010000217.1:660058-696438 GCA_037834095.1 Argya squamiceps
TTTTTTTTTCTTTTTCTTATTAAATTGTATTTCTGACTTGGAGCCTCTCACTTGTTTTGCTTTCAAACCACTACAGAGATGAAGTGCTCCCGTCTCCTGTGCTGCCAAAGGAGCAGCTCCTCTCCAGCAGCAGCTGAACCCCTTCCAGTGTAGGGAAGGTGTGGGGCTGTTTGCCAGCTGCCACAGCAGTGTCCACTGGCCAAAGCAGCCTTTTCCTGGGGTATGGATATCCAGGAGCTGGGCCTGTGTCAGCCAAAGGGGCCAGAGACCCTCTTCTAACTTCTGGCTTACAGCTTTGCCTCTGTGTTTTCACCTGTGAACACACTCATTGCAGTGTTGTGCTGGAAAGTTGTGAATTAATGGGCCTGGGAACTCAGGAAGGGAAACAGATATTTCAGCCCAGCCTTGGAGCATGAAGTCAGACACATTAAAGCACCTCCACTTGGCACAAAAGCAGCCTGATGGCAGTGTTTAAAAGTCTGGCTCTGGAGATAGCTGGGGGTAGAGCTGAAGATAAATGAGACATTTGCAGGAACAGCAGAGTGAAACAGCCCTCAGTGCACAGGTGAGGCTGGACAACTTGAAGCGGGGTGGGGCTTCTGTGCCAGTTAACATATTCTGGGATACTGGGACTCTGGAGAGTTTGCTCTTCCAGACCCTTCCTTTTTAAACTTTTTAAGGCCAAAAAGCTTTGTCTCTCTTGCCAAGTACAATATAGGAACAAAAAAGGTAATGACTATAAACAGCACAAAATAGAATTGCCTGGCAAAAGTCACAGAGCACAATATTAATATGTAAGATATGTTCATTTTCTGCCCTGGGATATAATTCTCTCCAGCTAAAGCCATTGTTGAAAAAAGAGCAAACTGGCAAGGTAAGGTGCAAGGCTATTGCTGTGCAGTGCTTGTAAGTGAAATATCAGTTTATCTGGGTAAGTGAATGCAACTCCTGTCACTCTGCACACTGCAAATGTTACCCCATTATTTTGTGCCTGAAGAGGCACCAATTTGATTAATAGAAGGAAATGTGTGTTTGTTATTTAATCACTCCTAATGAAGAGTTAGAGAATCCTCACCATTTGGACTTGTGCAGCTTAGAACCTGGCAATGCAAGCCAGTACTCACAGTATTGCATGGGACTGTGAAAGACTAAATAGTGAGCAAGGAATTTTTAATGAATGAAAATAACAAAACTGCTGTGAATGGAGAATAGCAAGGTGATGCTCCACATTTTTTCCTCTTTTTTTTCTGTACATGACCCCTTCTAACCTCCATAATGGGGAGCTGACTAGAAAGAAGGTACTGGAGCTTTGGGGATGGACAGTGAGAAAGTCAGACTATAAGAGTGTGTGGCCTGAAGTCCAAAAGATGCTAAACAAGGAGAGCAGTGAGAGGAGCTGTCAGCTGGGAAGTCCACAAAGCATTTCTGCCCCAGGGAAAGTGGCCTAATTAACCTCCACTAATGATGCAGCCAGGGATGAACTGTAGGTAAGAAACCTCCCAGAGTGGGGAAGGCTCAGTGCAGGGCAGGCACAGAGCACACAGATCAGAAACAGCTGAAGGGGACTGAGCTGTGTTTATGGATTTCAACATTATTTTTCATATTCATAATGCTCCTTGTTGTCATGGAGTAAGTGGCAAACTGAGCTCTGCTGGCAGCAGCAGCAGCACCTCCTCCAGTGCAGGTCACCATGTATGTGGGTACAGACCCTGGTGCTGACAGAGACACAGCTGCCCCTGTGCCATGGTCCCCCTGCTCCATGGCACCATCCTGGTTAACCTGGAATGCCAGTTCAGGATTCCTTTGGTTGCTCCACCACAGCATCATCCTGAACTGGTAAGACAGGGCTGCTCTGTTTCAAGAAGAAGGTTTTCCTTTGCAGATCTGCAAATATGTGACACTGCATCCTCTGCTTTCTCTCATTTGGTCTTTGGGCTTCAAGAGAGGCTGGTTTGGGTTATTTTTTAATGAACTGCTATTCTTATGAGAAGGGATTTTCCTTGAAGGTGATTTAAATCCAAGATCCTTGTGCACAGTTCTAATAGCTGGAGAAGGGAGGTGTGGGGTGAATGTCAGAGCCATCTCAAACACAGTGCTTTTATCAGTCTGGATTCCACCAGCTGGTTCTCACCCTCCTTTTGTTTCTCAGAGTGGATTTGTCACTGTGGAAGTTGGTTCTAACCCATCTGAATGTGGAAATGTGTCATTTCTCAGAGGAGAGGAGCCTCCCCCCTCAGCTGCTGTCTGGGAGCCTGTCCCAGCTCCTGGAGGAGGTGGGAGATGAGGGGAAGGATGTGAGGAGCCAGAACCAAGGACCAGGAAGGTCATTCCTGGCACACACCTATACATGGGTGCAGGAGGGAGAAAATTATGGAGGAACCTGTGAGGATGATGATTTCCTAATATTCTTTCTGGTAGATCTCTTTTCCTATAGCAGGTTTTCACTAACTACAGGATGGATTCAGTTTCAGGAGACTCAAAAGTCTTTTACTTAATGCACAATAAAAGCTTTACTATCTGCAAGAGCAGGGCCTTTTTTCTTAATCATCTTGCTGTCTCCTTTTCTCATTCAGGGAAGATCAGGACTGGGGAGAACATAAAATATAATCCTATTCCAGCTACTGTTCTGACTCTTGTATTTTCTAATGCCTTCTAATACTGTCTTCTGGGGAGGGAGAAGATGGGAAGGGGGAGAAGAGCCCCTCTGCTTTCTCACACAGAACTTGGGTTTGTCACTTTTTTCGAGGCCAGCTAACCCAGGAATGTGATCAATTTCTAAAGCCCCAACATGCACTTTCAAAGCTGGAACTTGCTCCAGCTTTTAAGAAAAGCAATTCAATAACCAGCCATTTTATACCACTAGTGCATTTCTCTCCCTCATGACTGAGCAATTTATCTGTACAATGTAAAATATTCTTCTAAAACTGAAGCAATTTAAACACAAATAGTTAAATTAATGCAAAAGGCCATCACTGCTTGGTTGGGCTGTAGTTTCACATAACCACAGTTTTGATTGCAGGGGGGCAGTTGAGCACAGTCAGTCACAAATGGCATCCCCTTCCCAAGACAGAGACCAGGGAGAATTTTTTTAATTTTCTAGAAATTTTTCATAACCAACTGTGTCTCCACTGTCTTTAAAAGGCTTGGAGTGAGAGCACAGGTCTCTGACACTGGCTGGCAATTTGGCTCTTTTCTATGAAGCACCCATATTATTTAAAAAAAAAAGAACACAGTCATTGTTGGAGCATTTTCTAAGACTATTTAAGAGAGTAGCAACCTTTCAGCATCTCACCTTGATTTCACAGAACAGCCCCAAAGCCATTCAGGCCTCTAAGCATGTTCTTCCTTTCCACTGACTCAAACTAAGCACCTGCTTAACTGTGTTCATTGAACTAGAAGGGGATGGAGCATTTATCTGAGCAAGCAGTTGTCTTTCTCCAGTTTCTGGATGCACATAGGACAAGCTCTCACCCTCCTTCCTTGAAGCAGGGTTAGGATCTAGTCATCTCTTCAGGATTATCAATGAAGTTAAATTTGGGGTTTCATTTTTAGAACTTATAATTTTTGCACCAGGTGGATTGTGCACTGTTGACAGGAGTAAAACAAACAAAAAAAGGTAAATAAAACAAGGTGAGTATTCTAAATCAGGAGGCAGAAACAGCAAGGATCGATTTTAGTTTCAGCATTTGGCTTTCCTATAACCTACACTGGTCACAGAACTGCTTGTGGAAAGAAACAGGTAAAGAAGAGAAACTTGTTAATGTGCAGCCCAAGTGAAAACAAGCATAGGCTTCAGAAATTATACATCCAGTTAAAATTAATTAACTTCCAGAGGTTCAAACGTGGTGTCTAAATTACCATTTGAACAGCCAGCACAAGGATCCTACAGAAGTGAGTGTTTCAAATCTCACTTCAGCAACAAAGGCTTCATTTCTGATGACTGTAGTTTTAGTGGGAGATAAATAGGCACAGGAAGGCCTAGAGGGAGGCAGAAATAGATATGTACAGATATGGATGTGCAGAGATGGGGCTAGGCAGGCACAGGGAGAGGTGGAGACTGAGGTACAAGGAGGTTGACACAGGTAGAAACAGGTGGAGACAGGTACAGACAGACATGGACAGGTATAGAAACTACAGGATGGAGGGAGGGAGGGATGGAGAGAGGGGACAGATTTTGACAGGTAGAGATAGATATTGACAGATATGGACAGAGAGGTACACACAGACACTGACATACAGAGACAGGTACAGATAGATCCTGACAGATTCTGTTAGATCCTGACAGATTCTGTAAGATTCCAGCTGATTCTGACACATTTTGACAAATTCTCTTAGAATCTGACAGGTTCTGAGGGAGATCTTGGCAATGATGGAGACAGATCTTTGACAGAGATTTTGTCAGCTATTGACAGGTACAGAGAGGGACATATATAGATATAAATATATATAAGGACAGAGAGTGACAGGTACTGACAGGTGGAATAAGTGTAGATGGATAGAAACATGTATAGATAACTAGTGATAGGTACAGATATATAGATGTGTATATATAGAGAAATGTAGATAGGTGGAGATAGTAGTTTTCTAGATTAGTTTTTTTCTTTTTTCTTAGGATTGTAGGAACCTACTCCAGACTGAAAAACCCAGAAGAGCACCAGGAGCTTGCACCTGTGGCCCACCAGGGTCTGGACCTCCAGAGAGACTGATAAGAGACTGAGCAAGCTCAGCTACCCACAGCAAAGACTTTCTGAATGTACCATCTCACTTCAGAGCAACAAAAGGTTTTATTGTTTCATATCAGCCGTTCTTTATGCTTGTGAGCATAAAACAAACAAACTTTTGTTTGTTTATAACATATATATATGTATATATAGAATACATATGTACATATATGTGTGCATTTTTATATATGTATATATATTGCATATATATACATTTTTATATGTACATATATAATATATACATACATTTTATATGTACATATATAATATACATGTACATATATATGTTTGTATTTATATATATAAATATATATGTATATAACAAACTTTGTTTGTTATATAAATAGTTTTTCCCACTTTTCTGCTGAGAAGTTCTTTTCCAGACCAGTTGGGAAAGGTGTCGTTTGAGTTCACTTCCCAGAGTGATTTCTCCCAAATTTGCCCTAAACCAGGACATAGAGCTAAATATTGACCAGTATAGATAGGTACTGACAGGTATGGGCAGGTACAGACAGGCACAGAGAGGGATGGTTTGCTAGAGCTGTATAGAGATAACTATAGAGAGCTGAAGATAGAGACAGACAGAGCCAGGATAGGGGTAGAGACAGACAGGAACAGAGACAGAGATGGGCGACCTGAGATAGGGAGAGGTGAATAAAGACAGAGACAGGTACAGACAGATGTAGGGAGATAGAGACAGGTCTAGATCCATACAGACACAGAGCAGGATACACACAGAGAGATGAGCACAGATGGTCAGTGGTAGGTACAGACAGACACAGAGGAATTACTGCATGTGGATTGCAGGCAGCATCACCTTGCACAATCAGCATTGATTTCTACCACACACAGACTGCAGGAGGCATCACTTTCCTGTTCCTTTTATTTATTTCTGTAGACCTGTAGAATGCCCTGCAGCATTTTTTCCTGGCCTGGAACACCCCCCCTGGAGTGTTTTTATTGTGTTCAGACACACACATCAGCATATTCCACGTGTGTAAGCCAATGCACCAGCATTTTCATGTGGGTTACAGTTCTTCAAACCAAACTACTCCAGAATAACAGTTATAACACACTGTGCTGTGAGAATTTAAAAAGAAAAGGTCATTGTTACTCCTTTAAAGCCAGAAGTCTTAGCTTCACTGTGGCAGATTCTTGCTGTTAAGCAGGTGTTAGAAAAGAAAACAGGATTTGGAGTGACAGTGGAACACACTGCAAGCTTGAAAAATATCAAGGAGGAAAGCCCAACTCAAATGGAACATGTAGTTTGACTAACAGAGTACTTGATGGCATTTTTCCACTTACTGCAGACATGATGAGCTCTCCACCAAGATGCTGGATTTCTGCTTTAACCTGGCTGCAGATCTTGAGCTGATGGGAGTATAGCTTGATCTGCTCTAGGTAAGCCAGTAAATCCTGTTTGCATGACTGGTCTGGGCACTGAAAAGAACAATAAATAAAGCATTTCACTAACTGCTGATTCAAAATGATGTCTCAGGAATCATGTTAAAACTTCACTGAGGAGTATTCCAGTTGCAGACTACTGGAGCCTTGCTTTTTACTGTAGTTGTATCAGGCTGCAAAGTTCATTCCTCTTGGGAAGCTTTTTAATGCTGTGGTTGGAAGCTCAGATTAAGCTTAAAATTCCCCCTATGCACTATTTAACCTATGCAGTATTTAACATTGCTGTGCTTGCCTTAGCAGTATTTCTAAACACATCCTTTAGTGTATGGAGTAATTACTTCAATTCCTAAGATGATCTCTAAGAAAATACCTCCATTAACAGTGATGAGGGCAATCCAAACTGATTTTGTGGGCAATGGAACCATACATGCATAGACTATGTTAACATCTATATATTATGTTTTATCTTGAAATATGATCTATGGGGGTTTTTTATGTTCCATCCAGAGTCTATTGAACTCACAATAAAATTAGAATCTTATGGAAAACTCACTGATTTTAATACTTTTAACAATACATATTTTTATTAAAGAAATAAAAATAGGATCTTTCTAACCTAATTTTTTCCCAAAATTCACGGAGTACTTGGAGCACAGTGTTGCTCTGTGTGTACCAGGCCAGCCATGAAAAGCTGGGTATGAATTTGTTCTAAGGCTGATTTTCATTGCTCTGGCAGAATAAAGAGATCTTGAGGGGAATGATAAACCCCTGTTGTGCTCCCACAGCTGGAAGGAGTAAGAGTGATAAATAAGCACGAGATCCATGCAGGTTTGCAGACATGGTTTTGGCCCAGGTGTGGTACTTACATGATAAATACAGCCCCTTCCTTCAGCAGGAAACTCTGCTCAGCTGTGCATACTGAAAAAGCAAAGATTCATCCCCACCAACTGCACACTGTCAACACTCACCTGTGGTTTTATTGAATGGTGGTCAGTGGATTTAAATCCAAAACCCACCAGGAGCCAGAAAAAGCACAAATTCTACTTAACTCCAAAAATATGCAAAGCTCCTGGCTTTGCTGAAGCAACAGTACATGTTCAAAGGGCTGGTGTGACAGTGCTGTTCTTCATGGCTATGCAATGTTTGGTTAAGCAAGTTCATGCTTTAGACTTAGCAAAAGGTAACAGTAAACAAGGAAGGTCAGAGTGTACAATTTTAAATTAATTATTATGACTCAGCATTACTCCCTACCTCACATTCTGCTACATCCATTATTGTTTCCTGTATTTGGGCACAGTTTACAACAAAACTAGAGCACTTCCTTGACATTTTCTTTTTCCATGTAGGATGTTTTTAAAATGCTAGCACATTATGGAAAACTGCCCTAAAATATGTCTTTATTTCTTTGTTATTAAGCACTGCTTTAAGGACTGCCCAAATCAGTATTAATGTAATGGTACCCCAGTGCTTAGAAAGCTGGAATAGTCACTGTCTACTTAATTTAGTTAATAAAAAATTCAAGTGTAATACAATGCAATCCCTTAGAGCATCAGAACTCATAATACCAAGATGGTGTGTATTCCTGGAATGAGATTTGTCCTCCTCCATTTTTTTCTTTCCTTTGTTACACTTTGATTTAATCCCTCTGGCCAGAAAGACTCAAAGAAAAGGTGTATATGGTGCCAATATAGTGCCTCATCCACTTCAAACAGTGACAATACCAGTTACAGAAGTTCAGAGACAAGAATGATTATTATATAGCACTCTTTTATATAATAACAGTGTCAGAGACTAGTGACAGGTGCTGTCTCCCTTACACAGCATTACAGAAGAAATGTGAACCATTTTAGGAATGCTAGAGATGATACACATCAAAGGCCAGGAAACTACATTCAAGAACAAGACCTTGAGGTTCTGTGGAAACACTTTCAGTGTCAGAAGCATTCAAAAAGGCAAATGCAGGGCACTGGTAAGAAAATTCTCCTGAAAGGTAATCATGCAACTGTGGCATATGTGTCTGTGGCATATCCACAGCTCCACTACCCAAGAAGATACAGTGCACTGTCTCCCTGCACTGGCCACACCAAGCTCCAGGTGGAAAGAGGAGGATTGTAATGAATCCTGGTATTCTTCTTCCATTACAAAACCCAGGGGTCATTAAAAGTGACTCCCAGGAGCACAAAACAAAGGAAATGGTTTTTAATGGTCTTTGAAGAACAGAATGGTTCTATTAAATTTTACATAGGTAAATAATGCGATGGAAAAATATCAAGGACTATTTCACATGCCAAGTGTGTGAAAAACATGTTTGGTAATGTAAATTGTGGCATGGAGGCTGTGAGCACCATGATGTCCTGAGCTGTGTGGATATTCAGTGGTAGCTCCTGGCAGCAGCTGGGAACAGTGTATCTGTGCCTGGGGTCTGGCCACACTCATACACACAGGATGGCCTGAACTGCTCTCAACATGAACAAGCAGTGCAGAAAATTAAACCTCACACCTTGGAGCATGTCCCATCAGTCATCAACAGAAATCTGGAACAAATATAGTGCAGGGAGGACACAAGGCATCTTCCACCTACTGCCCACAGGCAGCTGGTACAAGCAGAACTTGCTCACCAGTGAAACCAAACAGAAGGACAATCAACAAATTCTGAGTTTCATCATCCCACAGGCAATTGATGGTTACCAGTTTATTGCTGCACATTATTAACTGGAGAGCCCATCAGATTCTGAGGGGTTTTTCCCCCACACATCCTGAGGGCACGGGCTGTTGCTAACAAGCATCAGAACAGCATCAGAACTGACCTGCATCCCAAAGATGCAGTGGTGTCTCACCCAACAGAATATCCACCAGAACATCCAAACAAATTTGAGGAATTAAAATGATGCAGTGATTAAGACGAGACTGAAACCAGGATTCACCATCCAAGTGAAAAATCCACTGGCACAGCAGTTGCACAGGGGGTGTTAATGAACAATGCACAGCAGCTTCTGACTGCAGACCATTCTGGGTTTGGTTTGCTCTCACTTCATCCATTTGCCAACAAAGGCAAAAGCATTTCTCTACAGAATCCAAATCTGTCCTCATGGGGATAAACACCTGCCACCTACTATAAATGTGTGCTGTGCACAGACAGGAGGCAGCTTTGCTGCTCCACCAGTGGGGTTCCCATCTCCAAAGGGTATTATTTACATGGTGCTGTCCTGACCACCATAATTAGCTCATTCTATATGACCCCAGTCAGGACATGGCTGACTACAATTCTAATGGGTGCAAAACAACTGCAACACAGGAGGCTCTAAATACAGACCTCACTCTTCAGCACATTTCATCAAACCAGGGTGATGTACTGCCTTCATTATCTTAGGGCTTCCAGGTCACATTAAGTAGCAAAAGTCTTTTGACAGAAGGAACAAAGAACAAAAATCTTCTGACAAAAGGAATAAAGAATTTATAGTGAACCTCTGCACTTGTGATTTGTGTGCATAGGTTGCTGTTGATGCTGTAAATGTGACAATTTTCACCATTGTTACTCTGAGCCATCCTAGAAGTGCTTGTGACTGTGGACTGAAATACAGCTGAGTTCTGCTAATTGTACCACTGTCTAAGGTTACAATGCAAGATGTAACCAAAAGTAAGTATTCTACTACCAGCTGTTAAAACCAGGTGGGGCAGTGCTCTTTATCCCTTCCAGGACCCATCCTCCCTCCAGAGGGATATCTGCTGTTAATGGGCCATTAAGGCTCACATGGTTGATACAATTCCATCATCCCACCCAGGGGCAGGAGCCCAGCATTCCCACCTGGATCAAAGCTGGCATTCAGAACACCAGCACAGCCTGTCTGCACTGGATTCCCAGAGGGAGACCAGACCCAGCTCAGCACCACTGGACCTTCAGAGGAAAACTGTGCTAATGCACCCCACACCCCCTGCAGGTGTTTCCAAATAGGGAAAGAGTTTCAGTTTACCTTTAGACATTTTAGGAAGTTTAACTAGAAAGTTCTGTGTTTTTCTCATTGTAATTGGCACAGAGCCAGCACAGAAGCATGAATTGGGCTCCCAGAGTGTAACTCAAAGTCTGAATCTCTCGCTATTGGCAGCAGGCCAGGTTGTCCCTCCTAAGACATTCAGCATTTAGGAAGGAGCACAAAACAAGAGGGTTTTTGGAGTGTTTCTAGCAAGGTGTCAGAGGTTTCTCGGACACCCGTGTGTGGCTTATCTTTTGTTTTCTGTAACATTTGTTATTTTGATATTTTTCTTTATTAAACATTTCACTGTACAAAACACCTCTGAAGAGCAGCCTCGCTGAAATTATTTTAAACCAATCTGCAAGGGCTGGACCCTCAGAGATTGATACATTAAGGTTTATAAGACTCTGACCACATGTTAAACTACACCCTTTGTTGCTCCAACAGAACCACATCCGTCACTGCAGGAGGACTGGAGCCACAATTCTAACTGGACTTCTACCAAACACCCTGACCAACAGGGTGTCAGGTTGTATTCTGACTCTGTCAGTGGTTTTTTGTACCACTGCATTTTTAGTTTAATTTTCCTAGTAAAGAACTGTTATTCCAATTCCCATATTTTTGCCTGAGAGCATGTTAATTTCAAAATTACAATTCGGAGGAGGTTTGTATTTTCCATTTTCAGGGAGGCTCCTGCCTTCCTTAGCAGACACCTGTCTTTCCAAATCAACCACACTGTATCCTTTCCCTTCAAACACAGCAACAGGGAGCTATAAAAATCATACAAATCCTTCTTTTCCACATAATAAAAAATTCTACATAATTTAGTTGTTAGTAAAAGGCAACATGTGAAATACTCCACTAGAAAGTCTGAATGCTACTCAGGAAGGCACTACTGGCATTCATGTTCTACTCTGGGCACCAAATTCCTGATGGGCTTAGCCACTTCGGCCCAAATTCAGAGAACAGTTACCTGGTAGCCCAGAGGAATGTAAAGTTTATTTTATTTTAAGACCTCAGGAGTGCAGGGCATAGGAAACCTGGCAAAATAACAGCTGAGAAAAGGAATTGGAAAATACCTTCAAGATAAAAAAAAATGCTACAAGGAGAAAAGAGCTTTCTAAGTTAAAGGATAACTT
This sequence comes from Argya squamiceps, assembly GCA_037834095.1. NCBI lineage: Eukaryota > Metazoa > Chordata > Aves > Passeriformes > Leiothrichidae > Argya > Argya squamiceps. Next base: position 671,294 of record JBBMKD010000217.1, read on the forward strand.
GGCACAGCCAAAAAAGGTTACAGAAGTTAAAAGATCTCCAGCAGTGCAAGAAATGAGAGGATCATACTAAGAATATCTGTAATAGGAGAAACAAATCAAGATTCTCTTTTTTACTAAGCATGACACCTTTCTAGCAAGATCAGGAATGGGGAATCCAGACATTTCACCTGTTTTTTCCACCAATCTGATCACAAATGTATAGATGCAAAATAGGAATTCTTTATCATCTGGAATTCAGGGAGACACATGACAACCACTAACACACTGGTGTTGCTTCCTAGACAGTAGAAAAGCAAACACTGAATATGAAAATAAAGAGTGAAGGGAAGAGAAGCACGTGAGGATGTGAAAACAGTGACTGTCCTGTGCTGGCCTGGACCTGAAAGGCAGCCAGAAAGGAAGAAAGTGACACTTCAGGAGTGACACTTGCACTCTGCCATTTCCTGCACTCCTCTGCTGGTGTTGCAGGGCCCTAAAGTGACCCACCAGCCTGCTGAGGAGACTGCAGGTGTGCTCAGGTGCTGCTGCAGCTCCCTTAGGCTGCTCAGTTACCCTGCTCCTGCTGGCTGTTCTGGGGGGAGGGTGAGCCATCTGATCTAAAAATCAAACAGCAATAAAGCACACCTGCCAACTCCAACACTTTGCATTTCATGGTGATAAATAACTCCTGAGAGTTACTGAAAATAACTATAAATGTAAATAAAAATTAAATGTAAAACCAAAAATCACCTTCAGGCTGCAGATTTGCAGAGGCCCAAACAGCCAGGGTTAGGGGTAGGGGGCAGAGAAGGAAGGCACAGCAAAAGCATGGATTCTGTAACTCTGCAGAGGGTGGAGAACAATTGTGGAGCCAGACAAGTCTGTCCTTACTAAGATGAGACCAAGCACCTGCCCAGAGCAGCAGAGCTGTGTGCCAGTGCCCCATCCTGTGCTCCCACAGCTCACCTGCAGCAGCTGCCACTGCTGCCCAGAGATTTGGCCAGTTCAGTGAGGATGAGGATGAGGATGAGGATGAGGATGAGGATGAGGATGAGGATGAGGCAGTGCTGCCTGCACAGCTGGCCTGGCTGTGCCTGGCACAGAGCTCACACTCCCCACATTGGCTGGCCCTGTGCTGTGCTGGGTTCAGGACAGGAAGGAGGTCAGTAACAAGGACCTGTCAGTGTCCTACCCTCTGCCAGTGGGCAGTGCACAAGCACCTGGGGCTTGGCCAGGACAGGTGACCCAACCTAGCCAAAGGCTATTCCACACCAGCTCCATGGAGTGCCCTGCCCAGTGTGGGGATTCACCTGGAAGGGAGTCTGGGCATCAGTGAGCACAGGCTGGGGAATTGTGCTGGCCATCACTTCTTTCTCTCTGGTCTCAGCCCTCTCTCGTCCTCTCTTGCAGCATCAATATTGGTACTACTACTACTATTATATTTTAAATTATTAAACTTTTTTATAAAAACTCATGAGGTTTCCTTTTTTTTCCAGTTCCAGGAGTAGGTGACTGAGCAGCTGCATTATACTCAGTTGCCAGCTGGGGTTAAACCAGGGCATCAGCTTTTTATACAACTATTTATATATCAACATATACCTTAATATGTTAATAATATTAATATATATACTAAAGCAACCATTAATATAGATATTTTAAATGTGTGTGTCTATATATATGTTCCCATATACTGCATGCCTAAAATGTTGCATTCATAGCTTAAGGGAGCTCACAAATGTTCAGACACATGTAGAAATGCACGTGCAGATCAGTGTGTGTACCTGGACACATGTGATGTCTGTACACATCCATTTCAGGGTGTACATGAACACTGATACAAACGGAGCAGAGAATGCACAGGGAGGTTCAGACAGGATCTGTCTATCCAATGCCTCACAAGGGCTCTGGGAGTGTCACAGCCTTCCTGCAGGAGACCCCAGCGGGTGCCAGGGGTGTGTGTGGCTCCTGCAGTGCCCCGTGGTGTTGGAGTCCAGGGCATTCCTTTGGTTGCCCTGGAAGGTCACAGATCTCGGCAGACCTGAGCAAAAGAGGGTTTGAATCCTGGACAGGGAGGTCTGTCCAGGGGGGTTGCCTGGTACAGAGCCCAGGAAGACACAGGCTTTGATTTCAGTCCATGGAAAAAAACTTCCAAAACAGAGAGGAATTACAAGTCACCAAGGTGTGACAGACAGCAGTGTAGTTAATCACTGGGTGGAGAATTTTGTAGTTTTGGGATTCTTAGAATGGAGGTGAATGGGGAACAAGATGGAGAATTTAGGGTGGCGCCCTGGGTTCTTCTTGTTCTCCCTTGGCCTCCATCTTCTGATGTGACAGGGGCACGAAGTAGTTCAAGGAGATTGGGTCAAAGTAGAAATGACCTTTTTAGTATAGATAATAGGCATTGGCACGAAATTGTAAATAACAGACACGTAACTATCTGTATAAGAGGCCATGACCTCCCATCACAGGGGGAGTCACCTGTGTCCGAGCTGCTGTGAACACCTCGGCCGGGCACAGAGAAATTTGTAAGATAAGAAATAATAAACACGTGAGAAACCAAGAAACAACAAGACCTTGAGACTCCTCTTCATTCTCGCACCAACTCAAAGGCTTCAGAGGGCAAAAAAGACTCACTCAAACCACCCAAACCAGCAGCTGAATCTCGGGTGGGACAGAAAACCAAACCCGAGGCCGTGGAGCTCACCTGGTCGGCGATGAGCCGCGCCAGCGCGTCCATGCGCGAGCCCGACTCCGAGATGGTCTTGGCGGCGTTGATGACATCGGCCGTGTGCTTCAGTGGGCCTCGCCCCCTGCACAGGAAACAGACACCCAGAACAAATCACAGCCATCAAACCACCCGCACAGCAACTTGTCAGTGTCTGTCCAAGGATGTGATATGCCTCACAACTGTCTCCAAAGACTGAGGACTGAGACCCCAGACCCTGAGAGGAGCCCCTGGCCTGGCTGAGGTGGAACGTTTGCCAAGTCTCAGAGGACTGGTGTGCATCTCCATGAGAACGGAGTGCAGGAACAATGGGACTGGTCACAGTGGACTGAGCCAAGGCTGCTTGTCCAAACCGGTCTGTCCATACCAGTGGTACAGTTTGCAGCTTGTTTCTGAGCACCCAACCTCAACACAGGTGGTTCCCACTTTGGCTCCGTGCCCCTCGCTTTCGTTCCCGCCTTGACCAACCTATAAAAACTCTGGAGACCCCTGCTCACTTTTGTGATCACCCCACTGGAGAACTTTGTATCTATAGGCATCTCTAAGCCTCGAGGACTCGTCCCTCCACGTTGGTAGTTACAATCCCCTTCCCCTCTTTTTCTGTCTCTCTTACTATTCTTAATTTTCTCTCCCCACTATCACATTTGTTGGCACTAAATAAAGGTGCATTTGTGATTGAGTAAACTGAGTTGTCCCCTGCCGTGTCTTTTGCACTCTGAGATCCTTAAAATGAACCATCACAAGCCCCGCTTGCATTGGCAGATCATGACACAACTCCGCTGAGCAGAGCAACAATCCATACACGAGTGACAGTAATTAAATCCCCCCAAAACATGTTTTCACGTCCCAAAAATTTGCATCGTTTGCCATCAACGGGATGCAGAAGTACCAGAAAGATATCACAGTTCCTTCATATTGAAAGGACAGCCCATGCCAAATCCTGATTTTTAAGAAATTTCTTGGGCAGTTTGCTCTTCCCATGGTTGTATGAAGTTCCTTTCCCTTCCTTTCCCTTTTCCTTACTAGCTTCCTAGTAGTATGTTCCAAGGAAGTTAAGCTCAGTGTATTATGAGAGTCATCATGGATATTTGGTCAGAAAAATAGTGGGGTTAGTTTGGTTGTGTTTTTTTAAATTTAATTGGTGCACCCAAGCACAAAAAGACATGTATGAACAGGGCTGCAAATCAACTTACACATGCCACTCAGAACACAGATGTGCCATATCAGAAAAATACTCCCCAAACAATTACAGAATTTCTTCAGAATTTCAGCCAAATTCTTGTGGACAGTCTGCCAAAATGTTAAGACTCTTTTTCTGTATGCCCCCCTCCCAAGCCCAAAAAACTGTTTTAATTACAGGAGAATGTTTCTAAGAACTAAGAAGTAAAATGGGAATACTCAAGGCAGGAAGTATGACCACCCTTCTTTTCACATTTGCTTGAGTCTCAGCCTCTTTAATGCTGAAACACTTCACCTAAACTAAAATCCACACTTAATTATACTTCATGCATTGTATAAAAGTGAGCAATGCTGCTGAACTCTGCTTTGCCTTTCAACATCTTTGACAGGAATACGTCTAAGTTTACTATGTATTTGATTTCTGAAGGCCCCAAATCAATTTACAAGTTCTGCACTGGACAAAGGAAATTGACAACATGAAAAAAATTAACATAACTCTTTCTTCAAATGAGAATACCATTTTCCTCGAAGTCAATATGGTTTCATGTGTAAAGAGCATTCCAGTAAAAAACTCACTTAACCTAAAAAAATTATAGCATGGACCTGCACAAACACTGCAGTCAGGAAATGACAGTGGTGACAACACAACATGGCAGATAATGTTTAACCTCTTGATTAATCATACTGCTCAGCAAAGACCTCTTAGTCCTTGAAGGAAAGCATACTTTACTTATTACAGTTCCTTATTCTCAACTTTGGCAGCTCACATTTGGAACAACCTAGAATCCCATATTTTACACATCACTGTTCTACAGAAAGGCACCTTCTCGTTATGGCAAACCTACTTAGCAGATTGCTCAGTTTATGAAAGAATTACAGTGTATGTGGGAAATGAATTTGCAAATGCAATCCCCTGTATCTAAGATTAAGTGTTTGAACCGTCACCCATATCCTTCACTTGCCTTTCCTGGTCTTTTCCCTTTGAACCCTTAGTTGTACAACCCAATCCTAATGTGTGCCTACTGACCCTTCCCTCCATTCCAGGCCACTGCTTCATCCTTGTTTACACTGCAGCAGTTCCAAAGGCCACAGGTTTGTCAGGTATCCACAGCACAACCTTTAGCTGCTCCACAAACTACCAGTACCCTCCTGGCAAGGTCCAACCCAGGATTAAAACAGCCAGCAAAGGAGAGATGGCATCAACAGTTCAAGCCACTTCTGCTTAGGTAATTCTTGTATCTGCAGCAGCTTTGCTGACACTTGAAGCTGGCTGAGTATTTTGAGGGTGAAGTTCTCCAATTATACCAGCAATTTTCTTGTACCCTCAAAGATCTAATTGGAATGAAACAATTCCACCCAAAAAATTACTTGAGACAAATGAAAACAAGGTATTATTTTTCACCACAAACATGGCCACCCTCAGAGCCACCAGAGGAACACTCAGCAATGACTGCTCTGGAGACTTCTGCCCCACGTGGCACCTACTGCACCAATGGTTCAAGTTCTCCACTACAGCCCCTAGGAAATGTGGGGTGCAATGCCTCTGAGCTGTCAGCCACAGCTCAGTCTTGAAATATATATTAAATATTTAGCAATGCCTTAGCCTTGTGTTTAAAAGTGCTGAAACCCCAGCACATTATGGTACAGGCACAAAGAAAGCTCTCTTGCTACACAACCAAGAACTATCTGTGCTCCTTTTTTTACCTTCATGTAAAATCCAGAGCCTCTGACATAAAGCAGAGGCTTAGCTGCCTTAGGGTATGGCATAATAAATGTTAGTCCCAGTTTATGATGTTGGGAAATTCTCAGTACTTTGGAAAGAATACTTGGGAAAGTACACCAGATCTGCTGAATCACTGGCCAAATGGAAGAAACAGAGAAAAAACAAAACAACCCAAAACAGGATGCTGGTTTGACTGCAAACACTAAATTTGGACATAAGTAATCTACTGTTTAGCAATAGAGTCCCTAGAGCATTTCTGTACAAAGCCAGAGGGGCTGTTTCAGCAGTCAGTCTGAACAGTCTTAGGCAGGGCTGCTGTGAGAACAGCAGACAGCACACCAAGGTACACACACAGGCAATAACCAAAGCTTTCCTGCAGCTTGCCCTGTTTTGGTGAGACTGCAGCTGCAGGTCTCTCAGGGTTTCCATGAAAGAAGCGTGGACACAAGGGGAAGCTGTGCAAAAAGGATGATTCCATGTCATAAACATAAGGAGAGACAGAAGGGTTTACACCCACAACGATCTGGAAGTTTGGAGTGGGGCAAAGGAGGAATTGTGAGCAAGGGAGGCTGTGGGACACAGGGAGAGCCTTGGAGGGGCTCCAGGGCTGTGGTGGGCAGGGAGGAGGTTTGGAGCTCCCCTTCTGGAGGAGCAGACACAGGGAGGGGCAGTCCTATGATTTTATTGTTTGAAATCCAGCAAAGGAGTTTCATGGCTTTTGGTGAATAACTACCAGGTTGGATGCATGGTGCCTTCTATCAGTGCAGCTGTGCACTTTGTGAATTCCCACTTCTCCTGATTTAGCACAAAATGCCACTAACTCAGATTAACTCCCTGAATCCAGATGTTAGAGACACATAAAGTCTATTAAATCATCTAGGTTGTTCTCCCCAGCCACTGCACAGCTTCCTACCAGTTTTATATGCACTTGCATTTTTTTCAGGCAAGTTTGGAGAATAAAAAAACACTGTGCTTTAAAGGCAATGTTTCCCTGAGGTATCCATCTCACTCTCTGGAATGCTTTTCCACATTTTTAGGTCTTTCTCTGTATCACTGAAACAGCATCCCTTTCCTCCTACAATTCTACTCCCTGATCCTCCACTCCCACATGCTGAGGCATCCCATATTATGGTGGATAGTGCAGACCTGCGTGCAATAGCTCATGCACCTACAGCTGCTCAAGAAACAAATATATAAAAACTTCTCTACCATCTGCTGGTCAACAACATCACAAAATTTCTCCATTGTGGAGTTTTACACCTCTTTCCCTGAAGAAATTCTAATTTCTCTGCTATGGAAACCGTGTAGTACTTAATTGTTTTTTTCAAGTCAGCTTTTATCTTACAGTTTTTTCCCTGCTCCCAGCCTCTAATGTTTAAGGCCAAACTTCACCTCACACGTTCAGTTACTGAAGTTCATGCCCAGTGCTTTCACTGAGTTCATAACCTACAACACTAGACTCTGGATTCATTGCATGGTAGATCTAATACATCTATTTTCCTCACACCTCACCATTTCCAAGGATAAAGCCTTACAGCTTGAGCAAGCTGATAACGCATTCAAGGTGATGAAAAACAAAGACAAGACATGAAGTACTATATTTACAAGCAATTATATCTCCCCAAGGTAGTGATGGATTGTTACTACAGCTCAAATCAACTGCTCTATCCAACAACAGAACTGGGAATAGGCCATAAATAATATATACAGAGATATCCAGCTAAGTCTAACAAGAAAGAAAATGGATTATGTACAAAGAAAGCAGTCTGGAGTATCTCCACAGAGATATAGGAGAAAAAATATCCCAAAACTTCACCACGGTGTTTCTTGGAAGATATAATCACAGGAGGAAAGGAGCTGGACTGTGTTAATTAATACAAAAACAAGGGCTTTGGATAATTGTGAAAGAGAGCCTGAAGCCTCTCAAACCTCATCATTCTTGCTCAGGAAAACCAAGAGCAACTCCATCCCTGTCTGCCTAAACTTAACCACAGTGATTAACAGGCATCAGCATGAGGCATTGTTTTCTGTTTTCCTTCACACTGGGATTTCACTCTGAAAAGCAGTGATATTCTTAATTCTTACAGTAATGGGAAATTACACTTCAACTCCAAAACATCTTTGCCATCACATTTTCCAGGAAGAGAAATTCTTCTGTCTTGCAAGCAAAGCTGGTGGCTTCCCCTACACACTGTGCTCCCCTCAGCAAATGCCCCATGTTTGCCCAGCAGCAGAAGCAGCCAGAGGGAGCTGCAGTGAGCAGGGGCTGAGGAACTCAGACCCAGCACAGATATTTCACAGCACCCCAGGGTGTGAGCTGACAGCTCCAACCCACAGCCCCCATGGTCACAGCCACTCTCTGGCCCTGAGCTCCAGGCCCTGACCATGCTGCCATCAGGCCTGGCCTGCAGCTCAGCAGGCCCTGACAGCTCCCACACCAACTGCAGGTTTGCCTGGGGCACTGCAGAGGAGGCACAACTACAAACCAGGTTTGCTGTTCAAACCTGAGCTCAGCAAAGGGATCAGGTCTGGCAATCCTGGCCAAAGCCAGGCCAGTGTGCACCTGAGCAGCCCCAGTCTGGACCATGTGTTAGGGCTGCAGGAGGCTGTCCTGGCGAGGGCTCCTTGCAGGTGGCAGTGGACTGGGACATTTCCTGAGATGAGGAGGGTCAGAGCTCCCCTCCAGGTGACCAAAGTGTTACTTCAGGCATACTCTTGTCCTGAGGAAAGTGTATTTCTTACACTGCTGTGCAAATAGGTACAGTCATTGCCTTACTCACTGACAGGTACTTCTACAAATAATAATTACCTTTTATAGACACTGCTGTGGTTAGTTAATTCAGTTGTTCATTCCAAGGTGCCATTTGTACCTCCTGCAGTTCTCCCCCAAACACACCCAGTGTTTCCCCTTTCTTCTGCCTCCCACTGCTGCTCTGCAGAGCCCTTTAGTACTGGCATGGTGGGAAATCTGAATTCCAGTCACACATTCTGCTCTCTATTCCATGAGCCGTTTCTGAAGTTTGCTTTTTGTTTTATTAACCCAGTGATTATGTGCAGTCCTGGGAGCAGGGATAAGGAAGCAGGATTCACACCTCACTCATTACAAATGCTCTGAACTTACTGAGTGAATTGTTTTTTCCTGCAGATCTTTGCCTGCTCCTCTCAGCTGAAGGTGCACAGTTTTAGATGAAATCTGGGAAAGGCTTGGTGTTCAAGGAGGAAAAACTATGCTTTTAGAATCATGGCTATAAACAAAAATCCCTTTTATTACATCTGGCTGCACATCTCTATCACTTACACAAACAGGAGGCAGCAGAACTCTTCAGGAAATCCACATGGGGAAAAAGTAATTGGACATAGTACAGGTAGATCCCAGAGCTGACCTCTGCCAGTTTGTTACAGCTGTAGACACAAGAGCAAGAAAGGTTTTCATATCATCCATTTTCTGCTGCTGTCTGGGTGTACAGGCTTGGAAATTACAAGAGAAGTACTCTTAATGCTGGCAAAACTAAGTAACTGAATTAAGGCCAAACCCCCACTCAACATTTACAGGTGCAGTGGCTGAAGCAGGTCTATTCCTTAACAAAATTAATGTAATACAAATTAAAGTGTAGCCAGATGAGAAAAGGCCAGAGGGAAAAAAAACATTAAAGGGCAGGAAGTAAACAACCAAAAACTCATTGTAATAAATAGTATTTTGTAGGTAGAAAAACCTTTTGTGAGTAAAGGAATTTAAGGCTTCAAAAATATCTGGATTCTATGGACCCAAGAATGGGACAGTGGAGTTCCAGACAATGTGAACACAGCATATTGTCTGTTACATAATCCTGAAAAAGAAAATGGGTTTAATACAGGATTTTCTCTTCTTTGCTGCCCTCCTGCACTGGTAATACTTTGGGTCTGCATCTCCCTCCAGGAGGAATGAGGGAGAGGAGGTCCAAAAGCACCAACTTTGTACAGCAGGACTGGGGTGATACACACAACCCCAGCCTGTGTCTTTTGTAGAGGAATATCTGTAAAGGCTGGTCAGGGTTGGTGCCTTTTGACTGTGCAGAAGCCAGCCCCTGCCCCTGGTGCCCTTCCAAACCTCTTGGCAGCAATGCCAGCAAAGCAGCTGCCCCAATTTTCTGTCAGTTCCAAATGGTGGGCAAATAAATCTATCAATTTGTAATCAAACAAACAAGAAGCAGGCAGAATATAACAGAGATGAGCAACAGCCCACATGATTTTTCAAGCATAAATATTGTCCAACTAATGGAAAATAAGCTTTTATGGCTTCTGGAAAGATTGGAAGCTGTAAATAACGTGTATCTTCAGGCAGGGTCTGAAACCTTCTCCTGTTGTGTTTTCATTATCTGCCTAAACAGAACATATAAAATAGATGAAGCTACTGCGTGCTAAGGAGATGCCAAACTTGGAAGAGCACACTCCAGGAGGGACAGGTTATCAAAGGGCTGCTGCCACAGCAGAGGGCAGAAGAGAAGCAATCTGGTTTCTCTAGGATCTCCCTTGGTGTTGCAGCTGCTCAGTTCTTTATTTGTGGCTTTAAAGAAGGGAATAAAGAGAATGCTTAATGAACTTACATTTGATACTAATGTGGAAAAAGAAGGAAATAGGTAATTCTTAATTCCAAATCTGGCCTCCTAGCCTGAGATAAGCAGGAAGAAAAAGTAGGTGCAGTGAAAAAAAAGATATGTGCCCTCAGGTAGGAATATCAAACACAGAGATACACATGGAGAGTCAGTCCCTACACAACAGGACAGTGTGAGAGGCACGGAGTTTTAGTGGATCACAAATCCATCAGGAATCAGCACCAGCATGCTGCAGAAGAAGAGGTAATGGGAAAGTGATGAATACAGGAGAGAAATAAACACTTCTGGTCTTTTTTACAGTAACAAGGTCTCTGTAGAATTCCAGGAGAATTCCTGGAAAGATGTAAGACTTCGTTTAGGAAAGAGAAGACTGAGTGCCAACAGAATGGATTAGGTTTGGGTTGGCTTCTAGGCTTCAGCTCATTCCACTGGAATGACACTGAGGCTCCTCCTGGCCAGTGGCTGGTGCTGTGCACAGGGAAGTTGTGGCACTCACACAGAGCAAGGTGACATCCCCCCCCACTGCCAGTCCTGTCCCACAGGCATCTGTCCTGTCCCAGTGCCACCCTGCTCCATACCCTCCCCTTCTCCAAGGCAGAATGATAATGCAAATCTGCCTAAAGAAATAATGGAAATGAAGGCCAGTGCAAAAACCCATGTGATTTGTTAAAGGCTTTACACCTCTGTGGCAGTGAAATGGGAATTGAAAATTACTGTTATTTACAGCAATTTTTTTAGATCACAATCAATACAACTTTCTATCAGTCCTATGATTCCTTCTTTTTCTGCTCTACTATCAAGATACTCATTGTTGATCTCACATTGGTAGTTTTCTTATCTGGGTCATCCTTCTCTCCCCAAGTCCCCTGTGCTTTCCCCAGCTCTACTAAATAAAGCCAAGCCATTATTTAGAAGGCTTTGCTCGCTCTGTGAGGGATGGAGTAATTTATTTTTGTTGCCCTTACTTGCTGTATTGTGCAACCCAAGATCAAAACACAGCTACCAAAAATTTTCTCAGCACCTCAAACAATACAGAGGCAGAGTTTTCAGAGACCTCCAGTGACTATCAATTTCAATTCTGATGGCTGTATCCAAAACTCCCTGAATCTCACTAAAACCAAGGTCACTCGTGGTGTCTGAGGAAAACCTGTAACAGGCAGCAGGACTGCACCATGACAAACACAATGCCCTTCATCTGTAGCACTGCCTGGACAATGTATTTGAGCATACATAAACACAGAAAAGACCTTCTCCTAATGATCCCTGAGTTCTCTTCCTCTCTGCTTGGATAAATGAAGTTGCAATCAAGCTATTTGAACATGACAAGGACAAACAGGCATATTTCTAAGCTCCCATACTCTGTTTTTTCAAGTGAATAAACTTTGTTAGAGCAATCCAGGCACTGAGAACTCGGCTGCACTGCAAAACAACTGTCACTAAGAAGTATTTCTGGTCCTCAGTTTTAAAGAGCATAAAACCAGAAAGGAATTCCTGCTTCAGAATGTAGTCCTATATATCAGAGCACTGCTTTACCATCCTGATCTTGTGGAACTGAGAAATCCTGATATAATTCTGTGGGAAAAGAGCTGAGAAGAAGGACTCAAAGTACTGCTGAACGCATGACAGAAGTAGATGTGCTAGAGGGCCACAAGGAGGAAGAGAGAAGGGTGTGCTTGGCATGCAAGGCTATACAGGTCTGTGTAAGTCTGTGCTGGCCCATCATTAAGCAATGTTACTAAGAAACAGATATTGTTGTTATGGTTGTTATTGTTTAAGCAGGTAGTTATTTTTAGCTCATGCTTGAAAGGTCTATAAACCAGCAGTGAGTCTGATAAAATTGGCTTCATGATGCAAACCATGGAGACCCCGTCCCTTCCATCACTCAACACAATTCAGAGGGGAAAATGCTGATATTACTTGAGTAGTTGCTGATAATAATGTTACCTAGCAGGGATACCTCACAATTTGGAACTGCCTCTTAAAACAGTATGGAAGAGAGCACAAAGCAGCATCAGGTGGGAACAGAGGAAGGTATGTCAGGAGAGAAGCTGTACCTGCAGCCTGGGAGGCAGAAAAGCAGCTGAAATTCTGACTGTGAGTTGTTAGGTGACAATTCTGACAAAACTCATCACAGCAACAACAGAATGTGGGAAGCAAAGCATCCAAGGGGTTGTACAGGTATGTTTGTACAGGTCTCTCTCTGATGCACTGAGTATTTATGTGTCCAGCACCAAACACAGCAGCGTCTGGATGTTTGCATACACTTTACATGAAAATCAAACAACTGTGGGATCTTTGCACACTTAACACTTGTGCACACACACAGACCACCTTTCCCTTCTCTTCCACATCCCAAAGTCCAAATCTTCTCTCAGAATCTGCAGCTCTCTTGCAACCCTGATGAAACGTGTTAATGAAAATGTGTAATTTCTGCCCAGTTGAGACCAGCTGCAGGAGGTATATATATTAAAGAAACAAACAGAACACCATACAATTAAATACTTTTACCTATACATAAAAAAAATCCATTATCAAATTCTCATTGTGATCTAAAGATGAAAAGCATTTTACAAAGCTCCTTGTTGTTGTTGCTAAACTATTAATCAGTGGATTTTACACTGAACTAAAACAAAAAAATCAAGGAATATCAAAAGCCTGTAGTGATGAAAAAAGTGGGAAGAGAGGAAGCTGCTGCCCTGCAGCAGGTCTCAGCTGGGTATAAAGTGGACTTTGATGATGCATCTTACCAAAGACTGCAAGAGAATTCCAAACATCCAAGGGTGTCCATCTGTGTGCACAAGTCAAAGTATGGCATGTCTTGGATTTTCATCTCTGTAAGTGCATGTAAACAGAGAAATACTTCTGTGTTTGGTACTAGTTTGTAAAGAGATGAAATTATAATAAAAGCAGTGGTTTGTACAAGATAGTGCACCTGAATAAATCTGATGGTGCCTTTTGTAGGCAGATGGCACCCATGAAGCTCAAGTTTAGTTCCAGAGGAAATTATCTACAGCTGTAGAAACTGGTTTCCCCAGATTGCAATTTCCCAGCCACTTTTTCCTGTGCCACCAGAAACACCCCCCAGATTCCCTGTGATCTCTTTCTCACACCAGTAGTGCAAAGTGAGAGAACACCACAACATCTCAGGTGTTCTGCCATCTCAACCAGGTATCAAATGTGTATGCCTCTCACCTCTTTTCACTCCCATTATCTCTCAGATGGTTTTCCATCTCCTTCTGCTTCCATATCCAGTTTTTCAAAGGACACTTTTATTTCCAGTTGCTAAAGTCAGCAGACCTCACCAGTCACAGACTTTAATTTGGCTGCCTGTCATTTTAATCACTATGCTACATACCCACACTCACTGTTTCAGTGACTGCAGAAAAGTCTCTGTTATTTGCCTCATCAATCTGCCTTCTCCCACTTTTGTCTGTCATGAACCAAAATTACTGGGAGATTTTAACCTCTCTAGTACAGGAAACCATCCAAGAGCCTCAGAGACCATGTTTCAGGAATTTCTGAACTCTGTGAGCAGCAGTGATTGTGTTCTGAACAAGCAACATTTAACCTGTAGGCAGATATGAAATCCTCCCATTCTGAAGAAGCTGAAATCTGATCTTACTCTCCTTATCTCCTCCCTTGACCCAAACCCTGGACTCCTCCCCTGGAATACCTGATAAAACCCCACCACCCTGCCCCTGTGGCCTCTCTCTTTGCCATCTCCTCCCTTTCCAGGCTTTGAATGCAGGGCTTCCCTGCACTCTGAGCTGGGCTGGGCAGGGAGGGGACAATGCAAAGGACACTCAAGGCTGGTCCCTGCCCAGCAGGCCAGGACTGCCCGTGGTACCCCTGGGCACTGCCAGCCTGGCTGCAGGGGCACTCCAGGCTGTCTGCTGGGAGAGCTGGCACAGCAGACACCAAAGTGTTTGCCTGTGTGCAGGATGTCTCCATGCCCAACTGCATCTGCACCCTCCCAAAGCACAGAGGTGAGCTACAGCCCAGGCAGCTCTGAGGAATCCCTCTGCACAGAGCCCCAGCTGCTCCCCACGCCTGAATTTTCAACAGGAGTTATAATGTGCTCTAGAAAAAGCAAGCCTTAAGGGCCTGGAAGGAGAAAGGAATGCCACAGGAAGGGTACTAATGAAATAAAATAGGGGTGTTTAGCAGTACAGGGCAAAAATAGAGCAATGCTTCTTAATGCCTCTGTCTTAAGACAGTCAGTACTGTCTTCTAAAATCCTCTGGCTATGCTGTAACCTTTAAAAAATGAAACATTCTCCTTGCTTTTAAGAGTGTATTTTTTCAGTTCTCCAATAACAAGCAAACAGATTGTCCTGAAAATCACTATTAATGTCTTTTCTTTTAAAGAATCCAGCCACATCTACACCCAGACTACTTCCTTATCCTTTCAGAGCAGGCCCTGCAGCAAGGCCTGTTCAGCAACTTAAGCTCAGTGAATCCCAAAAGGTAGAGTTCATGGTTTTATGACTGCTGTACTATCATTTTTAAGGGTATTTATTCCTCACTTAATTATGTCATTTAAAAAAATTATATTAATGGCAGACATTGAAATTTTGTGGAGGTAGGAATGAGCAGAGAGCACTTCCCCCTGGCATCAAACAGGTAAGAACATTTCTGGATGTAGAAAATCAACCAATACAAAATATATCCTTGCAGTTTAAAAACACAAGCTACTTGAAGACCATTAGGTGCTCTGGCAGATGCATAAACATCTGAATTCAGAAAGTCCACGTTAGAGGTTGAAGGTGCCAATTACCCTCTGGAGAAAGAGTTGTAAAGAATCTTAATTACATCATCACAAACCCAGATGAAAATACAATGGTGCACTTTGCTTACCCATGGAAAAAAAAATGGATGGTAGCAAAAGAAAATGTAGACACTGGAGAACTGACTCCTAAAGGATTTTTAGATTTTTCAGCAGCTAACAAAGAAGACAGTAAACTGATTATCAAAAAATAAACATTGAAAAACCCAAACTCAGAGTTCAGAGAGCTCCTTTTTATGAACTCCAGAGAGACAAGAAGAGTGCCATGGACAAGAGTCACAGCAGGAGAGCTCTGGTTCAGTAAGGCAGGGTCACAGTGCCAGCTGTTGGATACACCCATAAAGCTGTAACTGTGCATTTATATGTGCTCTGTCACCAACTGGCTTTTTGCAGTTTACACTTTTGATCTGTTTTTTTCCCTGATCCAACCAACCACAATACCACTGATCATCTGACAGGAGAAACTGCAAACAGAAGTGGATTCATTATTTTCAGTTTGCTCTCAGAGGCCAGAGTTCACATCATGAACCACCACATCTGTTTTGGGGCAAGAGAATAACACACCTTGTGTGGCAACTCTCTACATGGAGACCCCCTACAGGTAAAGATCCTGTATGTAGATTTCTGTTCCAGCCAAGCAAACTGGAAACTCTGGGAAATCTGACACAGGCCCAGTGCTGGGGGTGTGAACACAGCTGCTGAGAGGGCTTTTAACACAAATGAGCTAAGAGCTGTATCAATAACACAGTTTTAACTCTGAACCCTTGTTATATCAAATTTTCTCATTCCCCTTGACTCTTCAACCACAGTAATTAAAAAAAAACCCTCCTCCAGATCTCAAAAACCACAAAACTGTCCAAAAAGTTGTTCTGTTTGGATTACTTGGGGTTACTGAGGGGTTGTTTCTGAGGCTCAAGCCTGCACACTGGTGATATCTCCAGGCATTTAACCATGAAAGCCCCAAACCATTTCACCTTCCAATCAAGGTTGTTGAATTGCCTGACTGCAGTCACTGGGGACACCTCTGCAAGAGCTGACAACAACTGGGGACACCTCTGCAAGAGCTGACAACAAAAAGTATCTTCCCATGCAAAGCAGAGGTCTGACAGGTTTCTCTACCCACAGGTCTTCTGAAGCAGTGATTTTAGGGAAAAAGAAACTTGCATTCCTAGATGTGGCAGAACACTGGGAGAACTGGCAAAATGCTGAATAGCAGAAGTACCAGGGGCTAGAAGGGAGGCCATGCTATGGCCACATCAGTCTCAGGCACCTGAAGCTCTGCCAGGGAGCCTCTGCAAGCCCCTTCCTCACTCCCCTGTGACATCCTTTGGATTCTCCGATTCATCCTTGGATTCACTCCCTTCCCTCTTCCAGGGCATCCCTTCCTGTTTGCAATACTCTGCCCTGCAGGGTTTGTCACAGCCCTGGAAGGATCCCAGGCTACTCCTCCCCAAGCCTTTAACCCCTGGAACAGCCCATGCTCCTGGCTGCCACTGCCAGCTCCTTCTGCTGTGAGC
Organism: Argya squamiceps; assembly: GCA_037834095.1. Lineage (NCBI taxonomy): Eukaryota > Metazoa > Chordata > Aves > Passeriformes > Leiothrichidae > Argya > Argya squamiceps. The sequence continues at coordinate 687,794 of JBBMKD010000217.1, forward strand.
ACGGCCTGTGAACAGCCCCATTCCCCAAACTGGTGCCCACAAGCTGTTCAGGAACAGCTTCTCAATGCTGCTGGAAAGAACAAGACCTCCCAGTGGTATAATTATAATTTAACTACCCAGAATGTCACAACAAAGGAAACAGTCTTTGGAAAAACCCCCAGAAAAATACAAGTTAATACCGAAATCTGATTAAAAAACTCACCTGGGCTACCAGTAAACCATTAACATTTTTGCTCAACAAGATATATTTGGCTAAAGGGATACTACATTATGGCAAAGCTGTCTTTCAGAGTGCCCATCTTGTGTTTTCCAATGAAAAAAATGCAATTATAAAAGATTTTTTAGCTATGATAAATGCTTTTTAACTTGGATGAAGTTTAGGATGCATAATGTGGGAATGGAAGCATTTTTTGGAGTTAGGGAATCAGTTTTCTGGTAGTTAAACTGCTGTATCTTACACTGCTACTATATCTGCATTTATCAAGTTTTCAAGTTTCATGTTCAGAAAACAATGGCAATTTCTGCCAGACTGGGACGTTTCCCAAAAGGAGTCACCATGCTGAGCCCTCTGCATGCCATTCATTATAAACTCAGCAGCAATTGGAATTAAGGGAATTAATACTGAACCTAGAGAGGAACCAAACCAGGACCATCAGAACCAAAATGCTGCCCCAAACCTGTAATGATAGGCTTGAAGCTGGCAGTGGAAGACAGCAAAATTCGCCTTTCAAAATTAGTTCATACCACTAGCAGAGTCATATTTTTGAATTTCTCAGAAAACTGTCCTCACCCCATTTGTTTTTTTTTTAAAAACATAATTTCAGTGTTGCAAACTGAAACTAATGGCATGATCTATAATGTAATTAAAACATTTTGTAGTAAAAAAAGAACAAAGTACTCATAAAAAATGTTCATTTTATGTTATATATGCACCTAGCACATCTGCTATGCCACTGGGACAGATGTTTATTAATATGGATATCTGATCATATTGCTAGGCTGCTAATGGCTCAGTAATCCATCTTCTAAATACCACACAAGTTTTCTGATGATATGCAGAACCAATTATCAAAATATTTCCAAAGAAAATCCTGCTTCACTGCTATGGCCTGTGAAAAGCACCATTAACTTGCAGTTTGGTTTCAACAACAGGGTACAATAGTTACAACGTGTTGTGTTTATAATTAGTCTGTGGTATGAAAGACTTGGAGACATTCCCTCTAATATGGCAACTTCAACAAAACTTCAAACTCTCAGAATTAGAAAATCTCCCCTCTTCTTGCCACAGTACTGCAGATCATGCCCTTGCCTGAATTACTGGCTTGTAGTGAGAGAGTTCAGTTAGACAATCACACAATGCAGTAGAAATATTGGAAATATTGGGCTTCAGCTGAGCATCACTCTTTTAAGATTCATCAAACTGTATAAATAATGATGGTTTATTAAATTGAAGATCATAATATCCTTTTCTAATATGCCAGCACTTAACTACTGATGCCCAGTACACATCTGTCCTCACCCTCACTGTGGATATATTCTCTAACCAACTCTTCTCCTAATTTCTAAGCCCTCATGAAGGTACAGATAAAGTTTACTTCATTGCAAGTTCACTAAAGAGAAAAAAGTACCTGGCTGTAAAATGCAAAGAGGAAACTATTTTCAGAATAAAAATATCCCCTTTGCATAATGACAAAAAACAGTCTTAGACAAAAATGCATTTTCTTTGTACTTCATCAATTTGATATGAGCCTTGCTCACACGTTGGGAAAAACACTAAGTAAACAAATTCTCCTTGATATGGCTGACTTGGGGTTATCAACAGCCCTGCAGTACCAAAGGAAAAGGGTTGTGGTGTTCCCATCCTCCCAGATCTCCCCCATTTTTCATGGTGGGCTCTCCTCATGGCTCTGCTTGCACAAACACAGTGTAACATAGAGACTGCGTGAATGAAATTTGTATTGTCAGCCCCAAGCACTCAAATATCATGAGTCAGGCTCCAAAATACCACACAACTGGAAAAAAACACCAGGAGAATTGAAATAATACGTCTGCAGTTCTTTGTATTTACTTTCTCTTTCCCAAGCCTTCAGGGGTCCCATTTTCAGGATTTGCTCAGCAACCATGAAACTTAATTAAAAAAGGCTGGGGGTAGGTGAGTTTCTCCTACAATAACATATCTCCCGTGCCAATACACATGCAGAGATTTGTAATAATGTTCTGAGTCAGAAGCACTGACATATTATATGAGTCTAAGAAAAGAGCAGTTAAAACATGTAAGGTCTTAATTTCTGTCTGCTCATCAAATGGCAGTGAGGAAACTCTCTTGCAGCCACAGTGGTGAGAGATGAGTGGGAATATGGCAGGAGAATATTGGCACGAGCTAGAATCTACCTCTGATGCCAAAAAAACCCCAAACCAAAAAAACCCAGAGCAAAGACTTGAGAGAAATTATTAACATGGGTGATGTTTGCTAGAATAGCCTTTGGCAGGCAGTCCTGTCTCTTAGAGTGCTGCTCAAGGCTCACCTCACTTTGCTTTCCTCCCCACCACTTTAAGGCATTTGTTACAGACTGGCAATTAGAGAGCATCCATCATTCCTGCTGCACAACACTGGGGTGAGGAAGGGATTTCCTTCCCCACAGTGATGCAAGAACTCAGCTGCTGAAAGGCCTGGTTGAGAGACTGCAAACTGCAGCCAGAATTTGGGGCCTACAGAGATCACTCCTTACTGTTTGGGACTGCCTGGTGCAACCTCAGCAAGACAGGCCACTCCTGATTGCATTAATTAGGTACTTCCAGGTTTTCTTAACAACAAAGAAGGCAGGAAACTTTTCTGAAATGACACACAGTTGCTGCAGAAGATTGTATTAACACAACTGACACAATTCAGCCAGGCAAGTTACTTGGCATCAGCATAAGTGTCACTTTGCTGGGTCAAGACAAAGCATTTGAAAATATGTTTGGCACAGGCTCTCTGGTGAGTAACACTTCTTTTCTTGTATCATGGTAGGTAAAATTTCCTAGGATGGAAAGGGGGCAGGGAGTATTTCAGTTGAATTAAACACGGCCCAAAAAAATAATGTGGTGGTCCTGGAAAAAAACACCACCTCATCTGATTTTTCCATCAGTATTAAACCACACTTTTTTCTAAGACCTAAATTATAGCAGCAGCTTGCTTCCTCAAGCCTACAGGATTTAAAATTGAAGGGAACTTCTGGAATAAGTTACTGCCTTGGCAGGGAATGCAGTACAACAGCTGCTTGTTCACTGAAATCCTGACAAAATCTTGAGGGTTTCTGCTGCTGAGACAGCAAAGTTGTGAAGAATGGCCCTGAGTAACTCAGTGAGGACTTCCCTCTACAACATCCCCATCATCATTCCTCCTCCCACCCTCCTTCTGTTTGGTTTGCCTGCTGTCAGAAGCCAGGGGGAGACCTTATGTGAGTGCTTCTCCCTTGGCAATGTGGGATGTGCATTCCCAACACCAAGAATTGCATTCCCAACACCAAGAACAGGCTGATGCTCAAACAGCAGCCAGACAGCACCAGAGAGCTCTGCCTTCCTGGGGCCTTCAGCCTGCCATGCTGTGGACAGCAACTGCCCTTGCAGAGAATCTGATGGATGGGTCTGGAAGTGCCCTTTGAGGAAAAAAAAAACCTAAAAAAAATAATTCCACAGCTAGTTTAAAAAGGAATAGGAAATGAAAGAGAAGAAATTCATTAACTTTCTTGTTAATCCAGACTGAACTGCTGTTCCAAAAGTAAAGTTATGGGTTGTGCAGAGGAAAGCTGCAACCCTGTGTGGAAAACAGAACATTCTTGACAAGGGTAAGCTGCACCAATTAATCTGGACAAGACCTGCCCATGTACACCTCTGAATATTTGGAAATGCATTATTTCAGGCATAAATGCAAAATTAAGGCAATACTGACTGGATGCTTGCAATGCCCCCTCCAGCAGCAGTAACTCCCTTGGCAGCAGCTCCTTCCTGCCATATCCTGTGTTTTCCCACCCCATGCCAAACCCTTGGTGTAACACAGCACTGAGCTCTCACAGTTCCTGCTAACAGATGTCCAGCATCTGGTGTCTGCAGCTCCTGCCTTCCTGTGCAAGCACTGAGAACCCTGCAAGGAAATCACTTTTAGAATATTCATATTATCCTCATCTGCTACCTCTGACTGGCCCACTTGAAAAGCAGAATCAACAGAGAGCAGGCAGCAATAATGAAGACATTCCAGCGAGAGAAACAGAGTCATGCATATTCCAGTACAGAAACCTTGAAGCACTAAATTAACTGGGATCTATGATCTGTTCATCACTATTTAGTAAAAAAATGTTACTTAAGAGCAGAGCATTACCATATGTCTGGCAATTACCACAGGCCCAAACATACCAAAGAGGCCTCTCAGCCATTACCCACTGAACATGCTGCTCTGCATGTTGATTTGGCCAACAGGAAAAAGATGTTTAAGCCAATGAACAACATTGAAAATAAACCACTGCTTAATGCTAAAAGTAAGTCAAAGCTGTGAGTGTAAATGGCCAAGTCTTGTTCTAATTTTAATCCTAGATTTAGAGTTTGCCTTCAGCTGTAGGGAGAGACAGACCCCCATCATGACAGCAACAGAACTAGGGATCAAGTCATCCAGGTGGAAGTGGGAAGCTGATTTGAATGCTGAAAAGCAGCAACTGCATTTGTTTCCTCTTTCTCTGACAATGCACCTGACCAGAAGCACACTTTCTCCACAAGAGCACTCATTCCTGGGGCAGGCCTGCTGGAAGAAGTGTGCTCACAACATCTCTCCCCTCCTCCTTTCCAGCTCTGGCTGTATTTTACTTATGTTCCTTCTTGGAATATTGAGGACCTGTGGCCTTTCCATCAGCCTAAAGGAGACCTCAATTATGGTGTCAGCTACTTATTTTAAGGGAGCAGTAGAGGTGCCTGTGTAGGGATGATCTCAATGGTCTGTGGTAGAAATATGACTACAGCAGGGATCTTTAAACTAGCTTTTCAATAGGTTTACCATGAGATGAAGCGGCCCTACTGAGCCCTCAGCCACCCCAGACACACTGAAAAGTGTCACTCCTCCCCTCTGCCCCCACAGAGCACCCCAAACAGTGAGGTTATGTGACCCACTACTCCCTAGCAGTAAGAACAGCTCTCAGATGACCTTAACAGTGCAGGATTGAGACAGTTTTGAGAAAATACTCTGAAAGAACACCTCTGCACCTTTTATGTTTGCAATCTGCCATGCAGATCCCTCTGCACTTGTGCCTTTAGCCATCTTCTTACCAGCTCAGGGCTTGGGCTAGAGGCTTGCTAAGGGCAGTATCCTCTTTCTGTCCTTCAATCCTGTGCCTCAACCTGGCAACAAGGCAGGAGGATGGAGAGGCAAAACTGTTTGCTATCCTTTATGAGCAGCACCACTCGAGGTCAGTCTGAGGTGTGCTGAGAGATGCTGAATGCCACTGACAGTGCCACCTTAAGGAGAAAGACAGAGTTTGGATTCCCAAAAGTACCAAAACAGCAGCTGCCAAAGGTACTGAATTGAAAAATCTCTGGTTTAAATTGCCATTTAGTTTCAGAAGAGAGAAGTGTGAAAACCATTGGCAGGCTATGCAAACCGTGAAAGGTCCTGGTTTAATTAAAAAAGGTTGGAGCAGACTTCAGTCATAATTTCAGCAGAAAACAGCAGTTCAGCACTGTTTCTGTTGTTCACTGTGCTCCCAAGGTGAGCATTTGTGCATAGTTTTTCTCAGAAGTACACATACGCCAGGAAGAAAACTAAACTAAAACATTACTAAATAAAATTAATTATATCAGAAATACAGTAGGAGTGCTTGCAACCCTGCAGCTTCTGGGAACAGTTATATTTTATTAGATGGCAACTCCATCCTAGCCTGACTCCTGGCCATAAAGAAACCAAAGGCTCTTTCCCGTGGAAATTATTTCCTGTGGGTTGATCACTCAGAGAGAAGCAAGTCAGACATTTGGAAGGGTGAAGAGAGGGATGAGAAATAATATAGCAGAAGTGATTTTGGAAAAACAAAAGCCTTAGGTCTCTGAAAAAAACCATGCCTTCATCTGCACAGAAAAGAGTGACTGCAGCAAGTGAAGCAGTTCTTAGTCTAGGGAGGAGGGAAAGCAGTAATAAAATAATCATTTAGGAACAACTGAAATAATGTACTTCATAGAGGAAATTCTAACTATACTTCTTATCCCCAGCCTAGAATGTACTTCTGGCATCCCAAACAACCAAAGGCAGGCACACCATCTGGGGAGCCTGTAGCTGATTTGGGTACAGCTGGATACCACACCAACCTGGTTTTCAGGATGTGCTGTGCCTTCACCTCACCTACACAACAGCAGCAAACACATCCAGAACACAAAGAGACAAAACTTGGTTTTCCTCCAATGCTTATGACTTTATTGTACATGTGAATGTAAAAGAAAACAATTTGTGTTATAAAATCTCTTTGCTTTGGAAAACATGGCTTAAGGCATCAATTTTTGCCCGTTTTATGTTCTGATAGAGAAACCTTGACATACAAAGTCGATAGCATTGCTAAGGGTAAAGAAGCAGGGGGAAGAGAGGGCAGGGAAGTCCCTGTACCTCACTCCCTTCTCTGCACTGCTCACTTGTCTCCCCACTGAGATCAGAGTGGCAGCTGAGACAACACCACCACCCCTTTACTGCAGTCATCTCACCCCAGTAGCCACAGCCCCTCAGAGGGTTCCCTGAGTATATCAGCAAATTCTTGTGAAAAGGCTTTTCCACCTCAAAAGCAATTCCCACTGATGTGTTTCCTTTCAATTTCACTATCATTTTTATTTTACTACTCATTTTTATGTACCCCCATTAGGTGCTATCTGTATTACCAAGTTCACAAATGCTGCACAAGTGACAACTCCAGACTCCTGTTTCACCAGCCAGGTCAACAGTGCCGTACATCCATTCTTAGACAATAAATTGGCAAGAGAAATGTGGGCGTACATCATACTCTGAACATTACTGATCTCTTGTAAGCAAAACTTCCATTTGAATCAGCATTAAATTTGCAGGGAAAAAAAATAACTAATATTTTATGTCAAATTTCTGGTTGCAATTAATTCACTGCTGTGCCTACCCTTCCAATGAAGGGGCTGATAATTGCAAAAGTTTCCAGTCATATTTCTTGGAAACCCTCCAAAGGTTTAAGCTTCTAACTTCTGCTAATTAATTCAGGAAGAACCTGAACATATGGTGTTATAGCCAAAAATATATAGCATATACAAAATATAGCAAATAAATCCCATAAAAATAGGCCTATATTTTAAAGGGTAAGAAGCTGGGAGAGATGCTTTGCCTTTTTAATGACTGCTTCTTTATCTTCCTAGGAGACATTGCTGGGTCCTCCCACCCAACAACAGCTTGAGCAAAATAAACATAAAACCAAGACTTTCGTCAAGACGCTGCAGCTCCAAAGGCAGGTTCCATGCTGAGCCTTTGGGGAATGCTACAGAGCTGCCATTGCTGTGAGTTCCCTGAACACTGCCACGGCCATGGATTCCAGCTCATCACTGATCACTGTGAAAAACGAGCATCACTTTCTACGTAAATTTTAAGAAATAGGTTTAATAGAAAATAAGACAATTAGGAGATAGAAAAAAAGCAAAGTATGGCCGGGTGACTTGGCATTCAGCCAAATCCACACCCTGCTGTATTTAAAGAGACATTCTTTAAATCCCCTTTCTATTGCATCAGTCTGTTGAATACTCATATTTTTCCATAAACCAGTTTCCATATTCCAGGAACTGTTTTGCATGGTCCCTCCTTGGGTCCCCCTTTTTAGAGCATGAGTGTTTCTTGACTGTGTCTTCATTATCACCTCCAGCTTGGGCCTTGGTCCAGATTTTCTTCAGGTGGGAGATGCTGATAGTTGGTGTATCAATAGCAGGGTCTTCTTTACATGTTCACTGGATGTTATCCCGACCAAACAGACAGTTTAAGCACACTATATCAACTACTACCACTATGCCTGATTTTCTTTATTAATAGCAGAAATAAAAACTTATATCCTTATCCTTACCACAACGTTATTAATGCCAAAAGCCAACTTTATAATATATATTTATAACATCACCATCTCACACCCAGTATCACATTGGTTGGCTCCCATTGTGGGCTGAGCCCCAGGAATGGCCCGAGCCTGGCTCTGCTGTGCCCGGTGCCACAGCCCCAGGGCACCAGTGACCCTCAGAGCTGCTGCCCTGGGCCCTGGGTGAGCAGCTCCGGGTGCTGCTCTCACAGGCACTGCTCTGACCTGCTGTGCCCAGAGGACTTGTCCCACCACAGCCCTCCCAGCTGCCCAGGACATCTGGCCTGGATACTGTCAAATTACTGCCTCAGCTCCTCTTTACACTCCTGATGCCTCTGCCAACAGGAACTGATACTTGAGAGTTCTGAAATCCCTTTGTCCTCTTGTGGAGTCCCATGTGCCATTAAAGGAAGTTCCAACTGCCCTTCCCTGGAAAAGTGAAGATTAAAGATAGCCCAGGTGTAAAGAAGGCTTCTCCCCCATGGACCCATGCAGACACTGTGCAATCTTCTCTCTGGGTTTGGCAAGTCCATCACCCACCCCATGGCATCCCCTTTCCCTGTTTCC